>JASDQU010011078.1:49043-79570 GCA_032191745.1 Picea mariana
CCCCAACATTTTCTACGCCATGTAGCATTTCCTTTGAAACTATTACTAGTTCCTTTGAAATTCCCTCAACCTACACATCCTAAGTCATCTCAACCATCTGGGTCTTGGTATCCACATACAAACTGACAACCAAATCATTCTGGGAACAATTGAATCTGACAATTTTCTTGAAGATAATGGTGACCATTCTTATTGTGAGTTAACTTTTGGGTCTACAACCCCTTTAAACTTTCCAATCAATTAGGACACGGAATTCCAACTAGATCCAATTAAATATCCACAATTCAAAGGAAAATACTCTAGTGGAGAACAAGTCCTCCTTCCGTACACATGATCCTCTTCTTCAATGGCCCAAACTAGTGATCTCCCTCTAAGAACAAAAGAATTTGGTCCACCCTTCTATGAATTAAAGTATCCAAGCAACCATTCCCATGAGAGACCATATGGTTGTATGACCATAGGACTCCCAACTCTACCTACATTCTCTCTACCCCTTGTGCAACTCCATATGGTCGTGGGACCTTGTGCCCTAATATGAAATTATCCCTATGTGGATCTCTCTCCTCATGCCCTTCAGTGGATCCAAAATTCAACTCATAGGTTATGTTGAAGGTCGATCCTTCCTCCCTAATAAGATAATGGCTCGTTGTGTGTTGGACGAAAGGGTAGGCACATCCATTTTGGGATGTCTTCTTCACTCTAGGTTGAGGCCCAAGTTTCTTGTTAGGTGTATTTTGTGGGTTGTTGCACCTAGCTTGGGATTTCCAACAATAAGATTTGTTATTCTTTTGCCTATTAGATTGAAAATACTTTTCCTTCAGAGAGGAATTTGCTACATTCCCATGCTCAAAAAAGACTCTACAACAAAAACCAATATGTTCATAGTCTAGTCAATGTGTTCCATGATTTATTTGGTCTTTTCTCTATCTTCTTCTTCCTCTGTTCCATAAAGTTCTTCAAAGTGTTGCCTAGCTGCTTCTTTCACTTCTGTGAAATCTTCTATCTTCTACCCTCTTTCTAAGTACAGTATTTTAATTATATTCCTATGCTCCTGTGCGTTAGTGTTCTTTTGAAATAAAGAAGTGTTTCTATCTCCTACTTTCAACTAAAGGCTCCATGATCTCAATCACCGTTCCTCTTCCTCCTTTATAAAGACCGCATGCAAATGTTGGCTCATGTCTCTTTCTTCCTATAACATGTGCTCAGTGACCTCCTCCTCTTTCATTTGTTTTTAACTTCCTTCTAGTTGTTTTTGTCATTCTTTCCTTTCTTTCTCTAGAGGAATATATAATATTTTAACCCAATATTTCAGAACATGTTTGACTAACTTTAGTTTAGATTCCTAGATATAGTTCGGAGACCCTATAATTGGTTTCTCCCAAGTATCCTCTATAAGATCCAGAACTTTGTCCTTTTGAAGCCAGAGAGGTTTAAATCTAAAAGGAATGGGCCCAAAATTTTCTAAGGGTTCAAAGGTTAGACCAATAGGCTTATGATCGAAGACAAAAAAAGGTATAATTTTAGAAGAGATAATATAATTAGAGATTAAAAATCACTATGAATGAGAACCTATCCAAACGAGCCGCAATGAAACTAGGATTCACTCTTTTGTTACTCCAAGTATACTTTCCTTTGGCTGGTTTTACATCTGAAAGATCCCAATCATAAATTAAGTCCTCCTTTCTTTCTCTCATGGGGTCATGAACTATATCACCTCCCTTTTTCTCTTCTTTTATCAAAATAGTGTTGAAATCCTCAACCACAATGCTAGAGTTTATATTCATCTTGGCTATGGTTACAACAATAACAAGAATAGTGCTTATCGCATCTTATATTTTACTTGATGATGCAAGGAGTGGGAAAATTTTATTATTAATATTGTTTGGGTTGAATATTTTAGTAAGCAGAGAGTGGTATCAAAGTGCCTTGTTTGATGGTATAAGAGAATTGTAGGGTTGACAGTACGACATCGAGCTTGGCACTATAAAGCCAACAAACCAAGCACTAAAACCAAAAAAAAGATAGAGATATGCATTCATGCCTTTGGTGAGTAACATCACAAGAAGCTTGAACTTTGTGTGACAAAGAATTGAAAAGACATTACAAATTACTTATAAAGTGAAGATCTATGTTGGCAAGATGAACGAGACATGGGCCTACAATTTACAAATTATATGGTATTAAAGCCCAAGTTCAAAAACACTTTGTGAAAAACTTGTATGATAAACACAGATAGTGGATATTAATACAATAGACAAGCAACATTGTAAGGTCTAAAGAGAAGCAAAAAGCCAAAAATGGCAGGGACTTCTCATGAAGAATATGACAAGATCTGAAATCCTAGTTTACTCAAATGTTGAAAAGAAATGTTTCATTCATAAAGATGGTAACACAACGACTGGTAATGAAATGTAAGGAAGGACGGTTAGTAAAGACTAAGCATGAAGAAGAAAAGGCTAACCCAGAAGATTCCATAGGCGAGAATCTTAGACACTAAAGTTAAAACAACTCTCTTCCTTCATCTTCCAATATTTCGATTTAAGGTTGATGAGAACCTTGAAATACCAATGTATGATGGTCAAGCTAACGCTGAAAAAATAGAATTGTTGGTTGAAACAATAATAAATTTATTTGGCCTTTATCAAATCAAAGTAACACAACATATTTCTTTTGGATGCTAGAAAATGTCCAAACATGCTCTGTTGTGGTGGGAGAGCTAATTAAATGCACTAAGGATAGGTAAAAAGCCCATGATTATAAACTGGGAGGATTTCAAGCTATTGTTGGAATCACAATACTATCCTATAGGCTATAAAGAGAAACACATATCTTGAAATGGTAGTACCTTTGACAAAAATAGGGACAAGGTGTACAAGAATATACAATTGAATTATGAAATCAAGCCATGAAGTTGGGTATCTCTTTAGAAGAGCTTGGGGTATTAGTGAAGTACCTTGGAGGACTATTTAGCCATATATGAAGGCAATTATAGCTCTTCAATGTGAAAAGCATAGATGAGGCAAGGAAGAAATCTCTTAGAATTAAGTTGGACGTCAGAAAAGGACAACTGCAAAAGGGGCAATAAGATTGTTCCCACAATCCGAAAAAGGAAAAATAGCACCCATTGCAAACATTAAGACATGGATGGACACATGAATGATAAGTGTTGGAAACTTCATCTGGAATTGCATTCAAAGTGTAACCAATCCATGAAAGGATAAAATGTATCTATGAAGACAAAAAAGGCAGTGGTAGAAAACACCTTCGATGTGGATGAAGCCATAACATGCACCATACTGCAACAACAAGGAGCGAGTTGAGACAAAAATTGCACTATTCAAAATCAAAATTCAAGTGAAGGATCGAAAAGTAAAGGCTTTCTTTGACATTGGTTCTGAATGTATTTTGATTTTCAAATATTTAGAATATGAGCTTGGTCTAGAAGCTTATGATTTAGTATAATTAAATCGTTGGGTTAGATCCATGAGAAATTTTCCATGACAATCACCAAGAGATCCAAATTCAAGTTTTCCATTAATGTTGATCATGTTAATGAAGTAGAATATAAAGTTGCACCACTAGATGCTTGTGAAGCAATGTTTGGTGGCCCATACCTATGGGATATGGATGTCACTTCTTATAATAAAGAGAACAAAATATCAATTCGTTAAAAAAATGAAACAAGGGCAAACAAACAGCTTGATTGGAGCAAACAAGAAGTCGATATCGTTCATATCCGATGAAGTAGTGGACTTAGGGAGACAAGTAGAGGCCATGTGTTTCCATATCCTTCACAATTTATCTTTTGGAAACCAAAAGCCTCACACTAGGATGTATGATTTGAAATGAATCTGCAACAAACAATGAATGGATTTAATGGCTCAACTCAAATGCAAGACACTCAACAAAACGCGAAGATTGGTTATGCAAGCAAAGCTCGAGGCTACAAAGTTAATAGCAAGGTCAGAGGATGTCGCTGACAAAGTGAAGGGCACCACACTTGTTCAATCCACTATTGCTCGCCTCTAAAGTGCCACATTTCCAACGAAAGCACAAAAGAATTAAATAATTAAAAAGAAGACAAATAACAAATGGAGTTTTGATATGAATTCTCACAATAAAGAGACAAAGGAGAGGAAGAGCGCTTGAGTTAGGGAGTTGAAGAGTTGGGGACACCTAGCCTTCCCACTAATCCCAACAAAGCTAGCACCTCTTATCGCCCCATTCACAACATTTGAGAAGGGGTTCTTTGGAAAAGAAGAGAAGGCACTACTCTAGAGAAACAAAACATCATTGTAATCTTGCAATTGTTGAGATTTAAACATTGAGCAAAGCCATTCAATGCTACATTTTTTCCTCTGAGTTTCTCGAGTGTAAATTCTATTGTTTATGGTGTTTAATTGCTATGTGGTTTTGGTTATTTGTATATACTTGTTTTAGTTATGGTGTCAAATCATTGTTGGATTCAATTACTTGCTTGTGTGTTGTGAAAAGCATATGCACAACATTGAATTTCATAATACACTACCTACAAAGCATATATACTACCCACAGATTGAATTCAACTTTAATCAAAATGTTGGTTGGTTTTCCACAACCAATTGGTTGATTACTTTATTGTTGGGTTCAATTTCATTCTTGTTCAGTATGAAAATTTCATGCTACAGCTTGATTTCTCTTTGAGGGCATCATTGGTCTACCCACAGCTTAATTCCCCTTTGATTGGATCATTGATTTATGCCTACAGTATATTTACTAAGTGCTAGATCATTAGGCTTGGTGTTTCCTTAACTCCTAGCTCTATTCCACACTTATAGAGCTAGTTATATATAGTTAGAGCTAGAGTAATTCTATATTTTTCTCTCCATTAGCTAGTTATATATTCTCTTTGACACATCTATACATATCTCATTCTTCAATTACTCATGGGATCTATTGTGCTCCCACAATCACCCACTAAAAAAATTCGAGTTCAAGAGATTTTTAGTGGGTTCCTCTGTTCTAAATTTTTTGTACGGTACTACATCACTACCTTATTGATTTGATACTGACATGGGGAGTTGTTGTTTGGCTAGTACAACCTGGATCAGGGGATTCTTTACTATGATACCCATTTAAAAAAAAAACTCCAATCTTTTGTTTCATTTGCTTGACTAATCAATTCATCCTCACCCAAAAATATTGTTTATGTGACTTTACATAATCACACGAACTCTCCATCACTGATCTGAAGTCGTAAGAAGCTATCGGGTAGCTTAATCCCCTTGAAGATGTAAATCATAATGGAATTAAATGACACACTCTAATAAATAGTATGACATAAACCTTTTCGATAGTCATATCAGAAAGATTTATGTCGGGCTCATAAGTATTGGAAACAGTCTTTCACACAGATAAATTTGGAACCCAATGGATTAGCCCCGACAACATAAGTCCATGATGTATTCTTTAGTGGTTGCTTCAGTTGACATGACATTCAGTTATTGGTTGGGGATAGATGTCTGGGTACAACGAAACTCATGTTTACATAACCTCTTATAAGGATGAATTTATTACGTGGCAAACATTAATTAGCCTTTGGTCAATTAAATGAAACCCTCCTACTTCCCTAATGCTCAAACATTCATAATAGCATGTTTTTTTAGAAATGAATATTCTTCGATACCCCTCCCTTTGGAGTTATAAATTTCACAAATCTTGTGAAACTTCGATAAGATAGGTCTCATAACACACATGTAACCCCATTCTCATTATTATACTTTCAGCACACAAATCTATGCAAGAGAGAGAATATTCATCGATGCCTTTTTGTCAGAGTACAAATTAATCTCTAGACTACCCCTACCCTGACAGTAATAACTATGATAATGCTCTCAATGTGTCTGGGTCCAATTTTTGGTTCTCATGAATCTGATACACATATTTGGGTGATCTTTGCTTTCAAATCACATTAATGATGAAGTGATGATATGCCTTTGAATTGGTCCTCGTACACGGATTATTTAAAGTGGTAATTAGGGTAATTTAATACTTACATAATATCCCCGAAGCCCTCATTAACGCATTATCTTCCTACGCAAGGGGGTAAAAATTCTCTGCTTTGTGTTATTTGGCTCTGTAACACACAGTAACCACCATTTTGGGTTGAAATTATAGGTATTTTGCTATATCAATTGGTCGTTTTGTTACATTATTTCATTATTCAGTGAAATTGTATTTTTTTATGTTAATTACAAAAAATTGAATATTACCATGACCATTTTGAATCCTCAAAGAACCAAGAATATCATGGCATATGCTTGGGTTTCCACACCTGAAACTACTACTAACTCGGGAGAAGTTTTAGTGACAAATACCACTCATCATACTAGAGAAGATAGATTCCCCAGGTACAACGAAATATATAAAGTATTCAATACTTATGAATTTCCTCCAGAAGATGAAAACCTAGACATATACCAAAATATACAGAAGAGTGGTATTCGCCTCATGGCCGCTCGACCAACATTATTCCCTTACAATGATGCATCCCAGTGATGTTTTAAGCATTTTGATCAGAGTACTGCCACTATTATAATCAAACCCAGAATACAAATAGCCGCCCTCCAGTCTGAGGATGTTGGTGTCTGATATCACTTACATGTTCCTATGTGTTCTCTCCATGAGCCATTTTTAAAGGGATTTGCCAGGAATAATAAGGACTCGGCCAACTTAATGGAATATTTGTGGGTCGATGAAGATAGACCATTCAGGCAAGGGCACAGGTTCGTTCCTACACATGAATTCAAAACACCATACAAGATGTTGATTTCCATGCTAAGAAGGGTATATGGTGACTAGAAAATCACACATTTTCAGATGGACTGGTGATCCAGAATCGGACCCAGGAGCTTGATGGGGCTCAAAAAGGCCTAAAACTAAAATTTCTCAGAATTGCTTCAAAACAGATATGATGGTAGGCCTTGTCGATACAAACCCAACGCAACTTCAACGGGCTCAAACAGACATTGTATGCTCAAGTTATGGCGATCTGTTAGTTTTGCCAAACATGCAAAAAATGATGATTGTACAATCTGTACAGTGACACGTGGCAGCTGACTGTACATGTTTTATGACCGTATAGATGATGTGGAAGGCACATTTGGAATCTTATGGAGGTGACACATGGTAGGTTGACGGGGCATACAGATGTTGACGTGGATGGACAGGTGGACCAATCCGGAAGTGACATGTGGCACGTCCATACGGTGACACGTGGCACATCTGTACGGAGACACGTGGCAAGGTATGACACTGATAGGGCAGACAGGTGGCAGAAAAGTGGACCATTCAACGGTTGACATGTTTCATAGTATCGGAAAATGGAGAGGTGCCATGTGGCACCCTGTTACTAGTTTGTAGTTTTGCAAAATTGTTTGGAGCTTACCGGATTTGAACGCTTGACCACCCAGCGGGCTAGGTTTTGGTAGGGTTGGGTTAGCCAACCCGCCCGCACTTGTTTCTTAACTCTATAAGCATCAAACTTATATTTAATTTTGCGTTATGGTGTGGTTTGGGCGGAAAAGGGTTGGGGCCCCCCAGCCCCGATACTATCCACATGACCCTCCAATAAAACCATCGTTAAATAGTCGTTGGCACGGTTTCAATCCATACCACCTAGCCACGGTTATGTCCTAAGCACCATAAGACCTGGGGTTATTCCATATGTGGTGGATAAGGGTTTAGCCCGGTCGGTCGAGCTAGCCTGCCGACCAGTGGCTAAACCTTGGGCTACTCCGTTGGGAGCTACACCAGAATGCGCGTGGAAGCAACAGTGTATGGCCACATGGCCTTCAATGCAACCTGGGGCCGAGAACTAAGGGGCCAAATGATCTAGCACCTGGCGCGAGGACACATGGGGCATGCCCATAGGACCAGGGGCCAGCGCATTTGGGGGTTGCACCCAATAATAGCCATAATATGGGTTTTTAACTATACAATAAGATTTTTTTTGGATTTTTATTGATTTATAGGCTTGTTTTTGGAGATTTTGGTCATTATTGGGAGATATTGGGCCCTTTTTTAGGATAGATCTTGGGAGTAAGTTGGGATATGTTTACCAACTTCAGATCTATATAAACCAGGTCTCCTTGAGGCCATGGGAAGGAGATTCGGAGCAGGTTTATGCTAAATATTTGCCAATCCAAAGCCATTTTTATGCAAGGAAGCTATTGAGGAGCGCACCTTTGCGGGCCATTTATGGGAGCTCTGGTCATTTGATTTGAGTGTCGTTTCTTCTGTTGTGTTCTAGAGATCTGGTAGAAAAAGACCAGATCACTTTTGTAACCTTTTGGCACTGTTGTGATGAACTTATTGATCTTTTAACAAAAATAAGAAAGACTCGCCCACCGACGTAGACGAGATTGTCGAATATCCGTTATCACGTTGGTGTTATGGTTTGTTGTTTTTTTATTCTTCATTTCATTTTTGTACATGTTTATATATCTATCACAATTCTTCTATACTTCTTCCTCTTTCTTTAAGATTCTTAATTGGTTAATCAACACATGCTTAATAACTCAACCATAGTCGTGTAAAAGATCTTTTTGGATTAACTAGTTACCCATGGAATACACCATTGTGAAGACAACAAGTTTTCAACTGGGTAGATATATTGACCTTTAACATTTTCCTTAACATGAGGAATGTTCCTAGTATGAAGAAATCATGTTTCTATATGTATGCATATTTGATTGATCCCATCTACTCCTCCATACAATTTCCTAATCTCAGATGGAATCGAGATCAAGATCAACCCCCTTTGCACATTTATTTCTCCGAACTTTGGAACATAAATTATAAAAGATACCTTTATAATATTTGTGATTATTTCCTTGCTCCTCTCTACACCATCATTTTCAGGTTCCCTAGATACAGAATATCAAAGGAAGCCATGGCTAGAATGAAGGGTATAGAAGATTGGTATTTATGGAAGTGTTACACTTATATCAGAGTGTATGGAGGCATTGGGGCCCCACACCTCTCACCCTGCTTTGTTCCAGATGGTCTATTGATGAGAGAAATTTCCTACCAGACCATGAGAACATGGGTTACTTCCCTTCTTTTGAGCAGCAATAAGAAGTTATGCCCCTTGTTTCATGTACATATAGGAAACTATAGTTTATCGAATGGCCCACATGCTAGGAAAGAGGAGGAGACTTTACATGAGATATGTTTATGCATCAGAGAGGCAAGAGGACATGACCCATATGAGTTGGTGGTTAGTCATGTTAAATCTATGGGTCTCACTCATTCCAATATACATGTAGTCAATTTTGATGAAGATGTTTTCAAAGGAGCTATCTTCTATGAGGAGGTATTACATAAATTACCCAATGATGTTTCTAGATAGGAGTTGCAATCAAAACAATAAGAAAAGAGGAGAACCTTCTAGGAGTAATTTCAAATGCTCTCGGAAGATGAACATAAGAGGTTGGATACCAAGGAACAAGAAAACCTTAAGAAAGTAGAGGAATTGGAACAGAAAATAATCAAGAAACGTGAAGAATATCAGAAAATACAAACAAATAAAGGGAAACAAAAAAAAATGATCCAAGAAGACCTTCAAATTAGATGAAAGCAAAAAGAATGAAGAGGCACTTAAAAAACTCATTGATGAAAGAAGGAAAAAGAAATAAAATGAAGCAAGGGCCCAACAAAATTCTTTCCAACAAAATAAATATGATGAAGAAGCTAAGAAGGTGACAGAAGAAGCAAAGACATGGAGACTATACAAGGAAAGACTAGCAGTTGAGAATGAAGCAAAGAAGAAAGTGGATGAAGAAACATAATGGAAAAGACAGAAAAAAATGAATGAGACTCTGAACAAACCATTAACTCCAAATATGGACGTATTGGAAATTCCACCACGAGATTTCACCCCTATCATGGCCATTCCAGGTAATTCAACATTTTCTACAAAAGTATTAGATTTTGATGGTTATGTTGTAGTTGTAGGGGATTATTACTGCAACAATAAAACTCGAAGCATTGAGAAAAGGTCAAACAAAAGGAAGAGAGGAGAATCAACCACCACCCAATCATATATAGGGAGAATCATTGAATGGAAAGGAGGACCTGATCCAGAATAAATGTTATACATGCAACCTCTGCTCTTCATGCATTTGTGGGAGAAAATGCATCGTCTGGCTTTGAGGTTAATATAGCATTAGGCAATGCAAGAACTAAAATTGAAGAACTTGAAAATGAATTGAAAATAGAAAGACATGATATCTCTACAGAGTTCCTCAAGGTGGTTGAGGAGAAACATCATCTTCATAAGGAATAAATTGAAAAGGTTGTGCAAGCTACAAGAGATGAACTTACTTCGGAATTTGAAAGGGATACCATGACCTATCAGACTCTTCACATAGAGGAGCTAAACAAAGCTTTGAAAACTCAAAAGGATGAGATAAATGATAAATTTGAAAGGAGAACACTGTCAAAATGGGACACCCACATTAAATAGATAGAATCTATGAAATGAAAGCTCTCTGAAGAAATAGAACAAATAAAGAATAGACATACTAGGGAGATATCCAATCTGCAAACAGAGAAAGTTGAATCCAAACGGTTGGTTGAGAAACGAGGTTATCAAATTTTGGGATTGGAACAGAAAAAAGAAAAACTTGAAAAGGCTCTAGAAGAGAACAAAGAAAAAAATCTTGCTTTGGAAGTAATAAGGAAAGTGACAATGGAGTTGAATGAGAAACTAAGATTTGAGCAAAAGGAATGCTTATGCCTTCTCAATGATATGCAAGTAGACAGAGATGATCAACTTAGGATAGAACATCATTTAGAAGAGATCAAGGAGCAATATCAAAAGGCTAGTGATGCCTTTGATAGGGTCATCGATTGGCAAGGAGTATACAAAGACCCCTCTAAAACATTTTTAGTATACTCAAATAAAGAGAGACTTAAAGACCAAGTCTTGTCTAATACATGGAAGCCTCTGTTGAAGGATGTCCATGCCATTCAAGAGACAACAACCAAAGCATGCAAAAGGTTATGGGACAACTCGGATGATCTCATTGAGAAATTCAAAATGAATGAAATGCCCCCCATTGATAAAGTAGCACCTACCAAGGTGAGAATAGATAAGGTAGAGGAGCACAAATAAATTATCCAAGTAAATATAGAAAATTTGACTGAAGTAAATCAATAAGTTCTAGAGGAATATTTGTTGAAACCTGTCAGGCTTATCACAATGACCCGGAGTTTTGTAAAGCGTACAACATAGGAGTTAAAGTAAGAAGTTTCTACTAAGATTTTGATGGAGAGTTGGACATGGAGAAGATGCAATTAGATAAGTTAAAGAAAGTAATTGAATATTATTTTATTTGGAAGGAATATCGAGACTAGATGTAGAAAATCTCATAATTACCTCATTTTCATAAGTGATCCATTTGTCTTATTTCCTCTCTTTTGTAATCATAGTAGAAATCAGAAATGTGAAGAGTCACATCTAAACTGCCCTGTGCTTATGTTACAGTTTTGGAATGTAAACACTCTTTGGAATCTTATAAAAGAGAGAACTGTAAATGAAAATGGGCATTTGATTTTGATTGTATCCAAATAGTACAATAACTGTATGGTGAATTGAACAAGAGACATAAATGGAAATTTTGGTACAGGTATATATGAATCAGATTACTCTTTTTATGCATATTCTTTCTGTGAATGTATGGAATATAATTTAATGAAATTTGTCTTAGTTTTTATTATGTATGTTTATGTTACCATGGTTTTCATTATGAATGCAGCAATGGTGTAGTAAGTTAGTGAAGCAACTAATTGTAGCTTACTTATTATATTGTCGATCTAATTTACTCGATATTATGAATTAATTATGTGCAAGTAGTAACATTTTTCACAGTATTCATTACTGCATTTTGCTCCTGATCAGGATAGTTTAGGATGAGTTAGGAATGCATCTTTGAATAGTGATTAGTCATTTTATTTTAGTTCATTTTTCAAAGTCTTAATTCATTTGTGAACATTCTACTCTCATATTCATATTTAGATCATTTTTAGAGTGGCAACTAGGCCCATATACTAGTCAGAAACGTTATCCCAAATGAGAGTGAGTCTAATTGGGACTTTTCATCGGGCGTTCTCTCTTACCTGCTTGACATGTCATTTAGACCCGTCAATAGAAATGGCGCTAGAAGGAGGACCATAGAACTGAATGGATGCAAAGAAATCTACAAATCATACCTGTTATATTCAACTGATAAACACTATTATGCCTAGTAGTTCCCATCAACTTCATTCGGATCAAGTTTCACATCCTCCATCGTATTCTATGATTAGACCCGCTCAAACCTCTACCCAGAGAAGATTTACCCATTTGGAACCGTTATCTCCAAATCATCGTAACTTCACTCGTGGAGAGCTCTAAAAAATAATAAGAGAATCTCGTGAATGTGTGTTGACCCAATAGTGGGATAGAAAAACTGGTCAAATCCCTATCGACTATTCAGTATCTCAGGGTTGTGGAAATTACCTAAGAACTTATCCTTTTTTTGAAGATCCTTACGTACTACGAGAAAACCCAATCGTCTGAACTCCTCAATACCATGTGTCGCAATCCTTACAAGAGATTTCAGAATCTTCTAATTTCAAACTCAAACATTGCTTGCTCGTTGTTGGTGGTGGTGCACCACCATCACCACCATAATATCCACCTCGAACCCCTAGGAGTGAACCCAAAGATGATTCTAGAGAAGAAAATGAATCCGAAAGTGAATCAAAATCAAAGCGACGACTACAACTAGTCTTATACAACCCTCAACCCATGGCAGAGAATCATCCAAATCCACCACCTTACCATCCCTGGCTCAATCCTGATGTTGTGGCAGTTCCCAGAATAGTCCATGACATGCCTAAACATCCCTAGAAGTTTATGTGAAAGTTTGATCATGACAGAAAAGACTCTGCATGAAACCACGTAAAGAAATTCTTACTTGTTGTCAGATTGATGAATGTTCAACATGAAGATGTTGTCTGCAGATTGTTTCCTTACACTTTCGAGAATGAATCCTCCACATAGATATTTTCTCTGGAAGAAGCTTCTATCTCTAGCTGGAGAATTTTTTAGACCATTTTTCTTGAAAATTTTGGAGAAGACAAAACCCCAGCAATACTAGTTCTTGATCTTTCAAGAATTAAAATGGATCCCAAACAAAAAATAAAAGATTTCAATCAACGCTTTCTCACCCTAATGAAAAAAATCCCACAAGTTTCCAAGCTCGTTGAAGATGTTTCCATCCAATTTTATACTTCGTCTCTCCCTATGTCCATGGACATGTTTGTCAAGAATGCTCACAAAACTACCATTGAAGAAAATTTTTAAAAATCCCTAAAAGTGGAAAAGAAAATGTTGAGTCTAAAAGGTAACCTGAGAGATGAGTCTTCAAAAGGTAAAGTTAATTCTAAAAATAAATCCCATGTTTCCAAAACCTTGGAAAATAAGAAAGACATTGACTCCACATACATGGAAACACTTCAACGAATTGTTAAGAAATTGTCCAATAAAATAATTGACATTAAAAAGAGCAATGGATAAGGATCTTCTAAGAAATTCTTTGAGTTTCATCCTAAGAAATATAAGAGAATTCCTCCCACCAACAAGACGTCTCCTTCTCCCCTAGACGGAATTAACATGGAAGATATTGTCTAGGCTCTCCAAGCTTGGACGACTGAAAACATGACTGAAACTGAAAATGAAGAAGAGGGAAAATCTAATGATCAAGATCAATCTTAGGATAGTAAAGAGACAGAAGAACATCGAATTAATTGTTTTGGGGATAGTTTTTTTGGACCAGGAGACGAAGAAGATATAGAGGAAGCATGTATGTCTTGTTAGCGCTTGAGATGTTCTTGATTGAAAAAGGAGCTATGCCAAGTACATTTGGAATGATAATTTGTGTTTTGATTGATAAATCAAAATGACTAGGATTGGAAAATCAACATTTAAATCAAATCTCATACTCATATATTATATCTCATGGATTGAAGGCATACAAACTCGATATTCAGATACTTAGGGTCAAATCAACATTTAAATCAAATCTCATACTCATATATTATATCTCATGGATTGAAGGCATACAAACTCGATATTCAGATACTTAGGGTCAAGTAAATGAAAGAAGAATGAAATAGAGACACAGATATCAATGCACCAATCACATCAACAAGAATTGGCACATCTCAGAACTGAATGTTCATTAACAAGAAACTCTTTCTAATCATGAACTCAAATAATTGAATGAAATTTTATAGAGAATAGGCATTTATAGCAAAGCTTGGTTTCTCATGAATCTGTAACTCATAGATTATTAATATATGTTATAACAATAATCATTTCATTCAACTAAGAAGGAAAAATATATGAATATAACATAGGAAACACAATCTGATACTGAATATGCTGGAATTCTTCAATAATGAAACACATATACAGAGTCTGCAAATATTTCTTAAAACTGATTTTCAAAACCCAACATTCCAGCCCCTTTTTTAACATTCTAATTGATATAATTTATAAAAATTACAATACCTAAGCTATTTCTAGCTTTTCGGAAACAAAACTTATCAATAAACTAAAAATAAAAACAATGTGTGATCTGTTGCAAGAAATTTGGGACTGTTTGATCGATCCTCTGCTTAAAAATACTCAATTGTTGAGTTCTGATACCCAATATACTAAGATGTAGGTTTCGTCTGCTACCAGGTGTTATGCCACTTGTATTCGAATCTGGAATGAATCGCACATTTTATGCCTTATAATGTTCTGCCACCTCCATGTTGACTGGGCGTTTTTGGTGAAATCTAAAAAAAATGTTTTAGAGATCCGCTCATAGCTCCTAAACAGTTCAATATTTTGAGAAATTGTTGGGAGAGGAACCTAATTGGGTCCCTTTGAGAGAAACCCATGTCTCATATTTGGCTCATTGATCCCCATTTTCCCATAAATCAAGCCCAAATTTTGTTTCCTGGAAAATGACGTGGATTACAAATTTTTGACTGGAGATCTAAGCCACTTTGACGAGGTCTGGGCATGATCTCAGGAGTGTAAAATCATCTCAATACTTCTAGAAGTAAAACCAATAACCTCCTTTTCTCTCTCGGATGGCGAGAACAAACCAACGAGCAATTGTTTTTTTTAATTTCGTTTACAGAACTTTTGGTAGCGCCTCCCCCTGTGGCATTCAATCTCTTCACCTCATACTTCAAACGATCTATGAATTATTTTAGAGCCATTTCTATCTCGAGTTTTCACTATAATTACAATGTTTGGATATTAGCATTCACTTCCAAGATATCAGCTAACTACTCATGTTGGCCGACATTATTCTGAGCAATGAGAATGTCTTCAACCATATTCATGTGTTCCTCGTCTCCTAACTGGGGCTTCTCATATTCCAATCAAATTGTAAGATATATTTTTTAAGAAATATGATTTGCAGAGATTTTGGTCCCTTATTTCCGATGGTCTGTCTTACGTTAGATAGGAAGGCAAATGCCTTGTATTTTCCTTGGAAACAAATAGAAACCTATTAAAATTATGTGATAATATTTGTCCCATGTCCTTGGTAGTTATCACTTTGTTGATATATGCATACAACATTAAAACTCTACAAACAACAACAACTAACTATGTATTCAATGTGCAGTGTACAAGTGTTTGACTATGAGCTCCGTTGGCGGGCTTTGATTGACATTTGATGTTGACTGGACATTCGAAAGCTCGATGATTAGTTAGACTTTGGATTTGGAATAAGGACTTGGTTTGGAAATGGAAGTTGGGTGCGAAAACTCAATATTTCTATTTGCCAACATTTTTTAATAAAATTATTATAAATAATAACTTCTTTCAAGGTTTAACTTTGGTAAACTGGATGAGAACCCATGGCATTTTTCAAATGAAAACAAAGAGAGAATATGCCAAAGACAAACATACATTTCAGATTGACTAGAATGGAAGTTTGAGGCAATGAGAGGCTTACACAAAATGACACAAGGATTTATGACTCTTGGTGAAATTTTCATGAAGGATGACAAGCTAGTGAAGTTTGCGTAATTTCTACAAAAGTTTAAAATTGACGAGGTAAATTTTAGTGCTAACATGTCTGAAAATGTTGTAACCACCAGAAGTTCCAGTAAAGCTTCCTCCCCTGGCCCTCATGTTCATTCTAATCCACCCAAAACAACACCCCATACCCAGAAGACCACAGAAAAGACTTCCCAACAGAATGCTCCTTCAAGTCCTTCATCAAAACTGGAACACGATTTCTTAGAAGATTTGAAGAGTACTAAAGAAAATATTTTCTTGTTTCCACTAATGAAAATTCCTCAAATCCAAAACAACTTTATTAAGACTCTGAAAGGTAATTATGTGAAAAATACCAATGAAGTCAATGTGCGGAAAGGGATACCATGACCTATGAGACTCTTCACATAGAGGAGCTAAACAAAGCTTTGAAAACTCAGAAGGATGAGATAAATGATAAATTTGAAAGGAGAACACTGTCAGAACGGGACACCCACATTAAAGAGATCGAATCTATGAATTGAAAGCTCTCTGAAGAAATAGAACAAATAAAGAATAGACATACTAGGGAGATATCCAATCTGCAAACAACGAAAGTTGAATCAAAGCGGTTGGTTGAGAAACAAGGTTACCAGATTTTGGGATTGGAACAGGAAAAAGAACAAAGAAAAAAATATTGCTTTGGAAGTAATAAGGACAGTGACAATGGACTTGAATGAGAAACTAAGATTTGAGCAAAATGAATGCTTATGCCTTCTCAATGATATGCAAGCAGACAGAGATGATCAACTTAGGATAGAACATCCAATAGAAGAGATCAAGGAGCAATATCAAAAGGCTAGTGATGCCTTTGACAGGGTCAACGATTGGCAAGGAGTATACAAAGACCCCCCTAAAACATTTTCATTATACTCAAATAAAGAGAGACTTAAAGACCAAGTATTGTATAATACATGGAAGCCTCTCTTGAAGGATGTCCATGCCATTCAAGAGACAATAACCAAAGCATGCAAAAGGTTATGGGACAACTCGGATGATCTCATTAAGGAATTCAGAATGAATGAAATGCCCCCCATTGATGAAGTAGCACCTACCAAGGTGAGAATAGATAAGGTAGAGGAGCACGAATAAATTATCCAAGTAAATATAGAAAATTTGACTGAAGTAAATCAATAAGTTCTAGAGGAATATTTGTTGAAACCTGTCAGGCTTATCACAATGACCCAGAGTTTTGTAAAGCGTACAATATAGGAGTTAAAGTAAGAAGTTTCTACTAAAATTTTGATGGAGAGTTGGACATGGAGAAGATATATTTCCGGGATGACATATTTCCGAGACGACATATTACCGGGACAACATATTTCCGAGATGACATATTACCGGGACGACATATTTCCGGGACCACATGATATTTAGGTGGTTTTTTGGCACATGGTTTTTTGTCGATGGTTTTCTATTTCCGGTTAAGGAATTAGGGTTTTTGGACTAATCCAGGTCATTGGGTTAGGGTTTTTTGGATGTCGTTGGCTCCTATATGTATATTGTATTGTAAACAATGTAACACAATGTATGAATATAATATATGTTGGTTTTCCCGGTTTGGGTTTCCAGGAGAAAAATCTATGTGTAATGTTTGCATTTGCCATTGTATCTTTTCTATTCTTTTTTGAATATCTGTTTACAGTAGACATTGTACAAGGTTAGAATTTACACTTCATTCGGATCAAGTTTCACATCCTCCATCGTATTCTATGATTAGACCCGCTCAAACCTCTACCCAGAGAAGATTTACCCATTTGGAACCGTTATCTCCAAATCATCATAACTTCACTCGTGGAGAGCTCCAAACAATAATAAGAGAATCTTGTGAATGTGTGTTGACCCCATAGTGGGATAGAAAAACCGGTCAAATCCCTATCGACTATTCAGTATCTCAGGGTTGTGGAAATGCCCTAGGAACTGATCCTTTTTTCGAAGATCCTTACGTACTACAGGAAAACCCAACCGTCAGAACTCCTCAATACCATGTGTCACAATCCTTACAAGAGATTTCATAATCTTCTAATTTCAAACTCAAACATTTCTTGCTCATTGGTGGTGGTGGTGCACCACCATCACCACCATAATATCCACCTCAAACCCCTAGGAGTGAACCCAAAGATGATTCTAGAGAAGAAAATGAATCCGAAAGTGAATCAAAATCAGAGCGACGGCTACAACTAGTCTTATACAACCCTCAACCCATGGCAGAGAATAATTCAAATCCACCACCTTACCATCCCTGGCTCAATCCTGATGTTGTGGCAGTTCCCAGAATAGTCCATGACATGCCTAAACATCCATAGAAGTTTCTGCGAAAGTTTGATCCTGACAGAAAAGACTCTACATGAAATCACGTAAAGAAACTCTTACTTGTTGTCAGATTTATGAATGTTCAACATGAAGATGTTGTCTGCAGATTGTTTCCTTACACTTTTGAGAACGAATCCTCTATGTAGTTCTTTTCTCTAGAAGAAGCTTCTATCTCTAGCTGGAGAATTTTTTAGACCATTTTTCTTGAAAATTTTGGAGAAGACAAAACCCCAGCAATACTAGTTCTTGATCTTTCAAGAATTAAAATGGATCCCAAACAAAAAATAAAAGATTTCAATCAACACTTTCTCACCCTAATGAAAAAAATCCCACAAGTTTCCAAGCTCGTTCAAGATGTTTCCATCCAGTTTTATACTTCGTCTCTCCCTATGTCCATGGCCATGTTTGTCAAGAATGCTGACAAAACTACCCTTGAAGAAAATTTTTAGAAATCCCTAAAAGTGGAAAAGAAAATGTTGAGTCTAAAAGGTAACCTAAGAGATGAGTCTTCAAAAGATAAAGTTAATTCTAAAAATAAATCCCATGTTTCCAAAACCTTGGAAAATAAGAAAGACATTGACTCCACAGACATGGACACACTTCAACTAATTGTTAAGAAAATGTCCAATGAAATAATTGACATTAAAAAGAGCAATGGATAAGGATCTTCTGACACTAAGAAATTCTTTGAGTTTCATCCTAAGAAATATAGGACAACTCCTCCCACCAACAAGACATCTCCTTGTCCTCTAGACGAAATTAACATGGAAGATATTGTCTAGGCTCTCCAAGCTTGGACGACTGAAAACATGACTGAAACTGAAAATGAAGAAGAGGGAAAATCTAATGATCAAGAGCAATCTTAGGATAGTAAAGAGACAGAAGAACATCGAATTAATTGTTTTGGGGATATTTTTTTTGGACCAGGAGACGAAGAAGATATAAAGGAAGCATGTATGTCTTGTTAGTGCTTGAGATGTTCTTGATTGAAAAAGGAGCTATGCCAAGTACATTTGGAATGATAATTTGTGTTTTGATTGATAAATCAAAATGACTAGGATTGGAAAATCAACATTTAACTCAAATCTAATACTCATATATTATATCTCATGGATTGAAGGCATACAAACTCGATATTCAGATACTTAGGGTCAAGTAAATGAAAGAAGAATGAAATAGAGACACAAATATCAATGCACCAATCACATCAACAACAATTGGCACATCTCAGAACTAAATGTTCATTAACAAGAAACTCTTTCTAATCATGAACTCAAATAATTGAATGAAATTTTATAGAGAATAGGCATTTATAGCAAAGCTTGGTTTCTCATGAATCTGTAACTCATAGATTATTAATATATGTTATACCAATAATCATTCCATTCAACTAAGAAAGAAAAATATATGAATATAACATAGGAAACACAATCTGATACTGAATATGCAGGAATTATTCAATAATGAAACACATATACAGAGTCTGCAAATATTTTTTTAAACTGATTTTCAAAACCCAACATTCCAGCCCCTTTTTTAACATTCTAATTGATATAATTTATAAAAATTACAATACCTAAGCTATTTCTAGCTTTTCGTTATCAATAAACTAAAAATAAAAACAATGTGTGATCTGTTGCAAGAAATTTGGGACTGTTTGATCGATCCTCTGCTTAAAAATACTCAATTGTTGAGTTTTGATACCCAATATACTAAGATGTAGGTTTCGTCTGCTACCAGGTGTTATGCCACTTGTATTCGAATCTGGAATGAATTGCACATTTTATGCCTTATAATGTTCTGCCACCTCCATGTTGACTGGGCGTTTTTGGTGAAATCTAAAAAAAATGTTTTAGAGATCCGCTCATAGCTCCTAAACAGTTCAATATTTTGAGAAATTGTTGGAGAGGAACCTAATTGGGTCCCTTTGAGAGAAACCCATGTCTATTAAACGCGAGTCAAAGTAATTGGTGAATTAAAGAATGTTTTAAAAAGGATGTATGCTAACCCCAAAATTCATTAAACTATTGATATTATTGTTGTGGACATACTTGGAAATTATGGCATGCTTTTGAGCATGGACTGGTCTTCTATGCTTAATGGATATTTTGCTACTGATTGGTCACATTTGTGGCTACCGTATAATCGAAAACTCAATCATATCATAATTGATAGAGAAAGATATATGAAACATGTGGTTACTGATTTGAATGACCCAAATTAACCTGTTGTGTTTAATAATTCAGTTTTGGGCAAATATTATTATGACACATTTTTTGGGAATTAAACATCTAAGTTTTCTTCTTATGCGAAATCACACACACAGTCTAAAATCCTTCATTGCACTCAGATTGTTGAGCCCCACTGTAACATAGTAGATAGTACTGATAATAATTGTTATTCACACTCTAACATAGTTTCTAGAGATAAATTAGAAGGATTTATTAACTCCACTGACCTTAGTAATTCAAAAAACACAGTAAATACAAAGTATACTCACAAAGAAAAAAAAAGGGAGATCCTGACATGTGGACTTTATTTTTTTATGGATCTGAGTCTTTGGAAGGTGTGGGTGTTGGATGCATATTCAAAGATCCTAAAGGTAAGAAAATATCAATTTCCTAGAGACTTGAATTCCAATGCACGAACAATACTACTGAATATGAAGCCCTCCTACAATGATTAAAAAAGGCAATAGATTTGGAAGAAAAAAATATAAAGGTGTTTGGTGATTCACAGATTATCATAAGGCATGTAAGAAACACCATAAGTTATATTCCAAGTCATGTTAAACATTACCAGCAAGAGGTATGGGAATTGATTAAATTTTTTCAAGCATTTAATATTACTCTTATTCCTCATTCTTTTAACTATGATGTTGATTTACTTGCTAATGTGGCATCTATATTGATTCCATCAGAAATATTGATGTTTGACCCTTTTTCTGTGGAATTGTTGTATAGGCCTTCGGTTCTTGACAATGTCACTAATTGGAGAGTCTTGATGATGACCAACAGATTATAATCTCTCTACACCTTGAAGGCACCTTAAAAGATTCAATTATTGACAAAGGCCAACATGATCAGCATATGAACTATGATGTCACTGACCTACTGGATCAAACACGATATGAGGATCTGACTCATTTAGTCAATAGCATTCCCAAGAATGTGGTTAGATTGGAGAAATTGTATGATCTTCAAGAGAAGTTCAAGAAAGTCTCAAACTGCAAGACCAATAGCTTAGTGATGCAATTTGAGGTGATAAATCTAGGCACGAGCCATACACCTCAAACTATAAATCTTGGGAAAAATTATTCCTCTTTTGAAAGACAAACTTTCATGAAGTTGTTCAAAGAATTCAAACATATATTTGCTTGACATATGACACTAAGATCATCCAACTTGTCATTCTCATGAAGTCACAAACAAAGCCATTTCAACAAAAGCTGAGAAAAATACATCCTAGTCTTGAGACACAAGTGAAAGCAGAGCTTAACAAGTTGTTAGTAGCCAGAATAATATTCTCAGTCAGGCATACTCAATGGATCTCAAATATTGTACATGTAAGAAATAAAAATGGAGATATAAGACTGTGTTTACTTTAGAAATTTAAATAAGGCTTCAGAGAAAGATAATTATCCAGTCCCACCCATGGATAAAATTTTACAATGTGTATCTGGTTCTGAGATGTTCTCATTACTTGATGGATTTTCTGGTTATAACCAAGTTTTAGTTGCTCATGATGATCAACTAAAAAATGTGTTTAGAACTAAATGGGGAACTTATGCATACATGAAAATTCCATTCTAGTTAATAAACGTTGGAGCAACCTTTCAAAGAGGTGTGGACATTGCTTTCATAGGATTAATTAGAGATTGTGTAGTGGTGTACTTGGATGGTGTTACTATTTTCTCCAAAGACAGAAAAGACCATATAGCCCACTTGAGAAAGATATTCAACAGATGTAGGAGGTATGGCATATCTCTCAACCCCAAAAAAAAATATTTTTGTAGTTAATGAAGGCCAACTTTTAGGATTTATTGTTTCCAAGGATGGTATGATGATTGAACCTGAGAGAAATGAAGCCATTTCCAAAATCCCTCTTCCCCATAATAAAAAATATATGCATTCTTTTCTTGGGAAGATTAATTTTGTGAGATTTGTCTCGATTTTTGTTGAAACTATGAAACCCCTCCAGGATATGATAAAAAAGGATGTTGAGTTTAAATGGGGACACGGAGAAAAGGTGTCTTTTGATAAAATCAAAATAGAAATAGCATAAGCTCTCGCATTGTGAGTCTTGACTTTAGTCGAGATTTTATACTCTATATGTTTTCCTCATAAATTACATTCGCGGTTGTTCTTACACAAAAGAATAGTGAAGGAGATGGATTTCTAATTGCCTTTATGAGTTCAGGTCTACAAGGAATAGAATTGGACTATCCTGAAGTAGATAAAGAAGCTTATGTTGTCTTTAAAGTTGTGAAACACTTCAGACTTACTTGATCAAATCAAGAACCAAGGTGATTGTACCTTAACTTGTCATGAGAAACATGTTGGTATAGAAGGATCAGAGAGATAAAAGGGCTAATTGGATAACATCCCTACAAGAGTATGACATTGAAATTAATCATGCTAAAATTTTCAAGGGTCAATGATTATGTAAGCTAGTCATTGAATCGATAGATGATAAAACAAAGGAAGACGTGTTGTATAAGGACCAAAGTATTTTTGAAAGGGAAGTCTACTATATTGTTGTTAATTCTAATCAATGGTACTACAAAATGAAAAACTATTTAACTCATGGGTCATCTCCACGTTATATGGAGCAGAAAAATAAGAGAGCTCTCAGACTCAAGTTAAACCAGTACCAGCTCATTCAAGGAATATTATGCAGAAGAAATTATGATGTTGTCTACTTGAGATGTATTGAAAAGAACGATGCAAATAAAGTCTTAGTTGAATTCCATGACGACCCACTTGGAGGAAACTTTGGAGTTGACACTACTGCTCACAAAATTCTTAGAGTTGGTTATTATTGGCCCACTTTGTTCAAGGATTCTCACGCATATGCAAGAAAGTTCCAGGAATGTCAAAAGTCAGCTGGGAAAGAAAGGAAACCCGCATTTCCCCTACAACCTATTATTATTGAACGCCCTTTCCAACAATGGGGGTTAGACGTAATAGGGGAAAACCCCAATTCTTCTCAGTTACACAAATACATTCTCACCGCAACAAATTATTTCACCATATGGAATGAGGCAATACCGCTCAAAGTGATCAATGAAAATGTAACAACCCAATTTGATTAATTATTTATCATAGTTTTTAATTTAAATTTAATTAATTATTAAAATAAATTAAATGAGTCTTTTTATTATTTTATTATTAAAAGGTAGGTGAAGTATTTAATGGGGGGGATAAGGTTGTTGGGTAATTAGTAAGGGGGATTTGAAAGAGAAGGATAAGGAAGAGGGGGGGATTTGGAAGAGGGATCCTTGTTTTGGGAAAAATTGGGGAAGGAAGAAAGGGGAAGAAATTCTGAAAAAAGAGGAGGAAATTGGAAGAACAATTTGTTTTGGGAACTCTCACAGGGAATTGTTGTTTCTGGGAACTTTAGGCTCGGGGTCCAGGAAACCGCAAGGATTCCTAGAGCTAGGGAGCCGGAGAGGTTGTTCCTAGTTGGTTGGGAGGTTAATATTCAGTTGGGCATTTTGGGCAAGCTCAAGAACAAGAGAACCAGGGACAAAATCAACCAACCTGCAAGTAGAGGTATGTATTTTATTATGTTTTTGTTGTGATTATGTTGAGGTGTGTATTTCATTATGTTGTTGTTGTGATTATACTGTTGTTGTGATTATGTTGTTTATCAGTTGAAAGAAAATGGTAAATTAAATTGCAGATTATTTCAGTAGAAAACAACAAAATACATATTTATTTATTATTGAGGCCCTTAAATAGGTAGGCGTTACATATGGTATCAGATCCTGGTTTGAAAACTTAAACCTGGGCTTGACCACCCACATAATTGAATCTTTTCATGTTGATAAAAGAGGTGCCATCAACAAAATCTGTTGCAAGCTGTGATTTTGCAATTTCTGATTTTGCACAAAGTAATATACCTGATGTGCCTCTACCCAGTCGGTGAACAGGAACATGTTGTGTTTGTTGCAAATTAGCAACGGCCTTTCCAGTCATTGACCAATATTTTCTCGACTGGCTAGCTTTCCACTTGAGTTGAGATAATACAGTATGTTGTTGGAATAGTCCTCCAGGGAGAACTTGCAGGCATGATGGCTTATTCACTACAATTTGGACCTCATAAACTATCATATTAAATGTAAAACACCATAAAACATTATATTATATGTTAAAAACATCTCGAAATAACCTAAAATACAACACCTGGACTCACACCCTACATCCCTGCCTTTTGTTGTTACCTGCAATATTTGTATTGAAGAAAACAAATGCGGGAGGAAGTGACTATGATGGATTATGGACACCATTACTGCAATGATTGTTGGACATAATACTTTATTATTAAGATAAATGAGGGAAAGAGAAATCGTATTAGGTGCATGGCTCACAAATGTAATGTCATCTGTGATGAAGACATTGTTAGAAAGCTTGTTAGTACAAAATATCTTGAAGCAATTGAACGCTTTGAGCGCTTCCTACTGGAATCCTACATTGATGATAACAACAAAGTGAAATGGTGTCCCATTGTTCCAAAGTGGAAATTCCATAAGGTTTGAAGGAGAAGTATACTGCGAGATTGAGTGCACTTGTAGAAAACAATGTTTCTTCAATTGTTTGGTTGTAGCACACTCTCCTTGTTCCTTCTTGATGTGGGAACTCTGGGACAAGAAGTGTAAGTATGAATCAGAGATAGTCAATTGGCTTACAGTTCATACCAATGCCTGCCCCAAGTGTCGCAAGCCAGTAGAAAAAAAAATTGGTGGTTGCAACTTGGTGAGTTGCATCTGTGGCCAAGCTCTTGGTGGTTATGTAGTAGGTTCCCAGTAAATAACACCTGGACTCAAGCAATGGTAGTACCCATGTAAACCTCTTGTTGAGATGTCATCTACTAGAAAATAAACACTAGGAACTTCACCTATATAAACTTCAAAAATTGATTACACTAATGACCTGTAATACTATGAATGATTAGAAACTAGCATGTGTATTGTGTGTATTTCTACAAAACATATTTCTTATGGAATTAACCAGTAAGTGTAAAATGATACAAAATCAAAACAATAGTACATTTTCTGCACTCTTTTATCAATGTAAGTCTTCAAAGTTAAAAAGTTCTACACGATGTGCTTCATCATTGTCGCCTCAAAGTTTTATCACCCAAAATGTGGTAGTACAGAAAATTACCAAATGATCATCTTCAAACAGAACATATAATTTGTAGGGTGCAATTGGCTCTCTCCATGAAAGACGATGATAAACCAATTTGGACCCTATCCTGAGTGCATTCTCTAGCTCATTTATCGTTTTCCCATCAACGGTGATCTAGCTATTGTGAATCTGCCTTTTCTCGAAGTCGATCTCTTATTCTGTGAACTGTAGAAATCAATCAGATTTGGTGGAGTGGAAGTAGATTTCACAGTGTCTATGTAGGATAAGCCAAGACCAAGCGCCAAGCCACCAAGGGAGGATCCTACAAGGAATATTTTTTGTGCACCACACGTCAACCCACAGACCTTTGAAGCCCATCTCTGATTCATGTCAAGCCACTGACCTTTGAAGCCCATCTCCAATTCACATCAAGTCGTGGACCTTTGAAATTCATCCAAGAAATGCCTTCAAACATAAAAGGCATATCAGATCACTCGTGCCAAGTGTTCAAGGAAGCGCCCACGCATCGAGAACCAAGGGAGAGTACATGTTTGGACTATATGTGCTTGAAGTCCCAATATCCAAGTATTTAAGCCTACCAACTATTGGCCATATTCAAAGTCAACACGTGGCCCAGCACCCAAGTGCCAAGCCAAGACAAAGAGGAAGAACATGATGCTCGACTGAGACCCAGTCTTCACACTCTCAATACAACTGAATACTTTTCCTGTCTTCAGGCACATGGATTCTGAAATCAAGAAAGACCTAGTAAGACAGAATTCACTGCAGGGTTCGGTGTATGGAGGCCAACTATTCGCTAGTATCAGATGTAGTCTCTAAGCATACAACTTGTAATCGCTTGTGACTTTGTCATACCTCAATAACATGAGCACCATTCTTGTAAGTTGCTTAGAAAGAGATTTTTCCACAGTGCCCCAAACAGGAAGAATAAGACCCCCCAATATATTGAATGCTTGGACTCTCTTACCAATGGTACAACTCGCACCAGCTTTACACTTTGGTCCATGCATGCATTGTTCAGCAGATAATTGAAACAACTTTTTCCAACATACATGTGCCTTCAACCTAGTTGAATTCGCATCAACAGTTCCACTAACAATACACTAGTCACTGATAGAGGCAACATACTTGCCACGCAAATAAACTCCTTGTAAATGTTGCCCACCCTTGTAAATGTTGCCCACACTAGTGCAGTGCAGCTAATAAAAATTCAACCTACGTGTCATAATGTCGGACACCCGTTTCTCTACCCAATTTCACCTAATCACGTATGCACTTAAATTCCCTCTTTATTGTCTCCTCTCTGTTGCCAGAAACAGATTCAGACCACTTAATGCACCGCTTTACTCGGCCACGGTCCCTCCTCACTTAACTCTACTTAGCCAAACCCCATACCTACAGGCTTCCATTATCCCAATCCRCGTCCAAGTTAACGTGTTTCTCAAATCCATGTAATCTATACACATGAATAGATAAATTGGTTGTGGCCCAYGTTCAAGTCATGGATACAGAKTTTGGTTCAAAACTACCCTGCAACATTTCATACACCTAAAATATCCAAGTCATATCGAACATCGACCTTCATGCTAAGAGTCRCAATGAAGCAAGCATCACAACAAAGCCCGACCTAATTCAAGGCTCGAGACCAAGCAAAATGGACAGATTTTTCTTGTGCTTAGAACAAGGACAGAATTAGAAAAAAATTGCCAAGAACATAACTTCTTGACATTGCAAAAAATAAAACCTCRGCATGATAACTTAGCAAGATTTATGAATATATCAAACAATTATATTAAACACAACTATTTGAACCTTTACATTACTTATTAGTATGTYTTAGATTATTGTGTTCCAAATTCGGAGTAGATTCAACAAATGTAATATCCATAAATCAGTGCAATCTTGTAGTTAAGAGACCTAACATTTATGTTTTGCTGCTTTGAGATTAATTTAAACATTTTCTAAGAATAAAGAGAGGGCCATTTGAGCAACCATTTAAATAACTCTAGATTTAGATATTCATTTTCTTCAACCTACACAAAGTTGTAACATTCTAGATTTAAAGATATTGATCTATAATACAACATCGAGCAAATCTCAAATTTACTATGATTTAATGGTTATTTATTTTCATGCTAGTTATTTTATGTTTTTAAAAAAACAATTTAATGAACTCACCTGTAACATAATTTTAATAAGGTCGGAACATTTATGTAACATGATTTTAATAAGGTTGAAACCTCAAATTTATTATAACGTGTGAGTCATTTATTTATTTTACATTGTTTATTTTATGCTTTATATAGATTTGTGAGTTTTAAATGATAATTATAATTATATTATATTGAAATTATGTGTGTGTGTGTGTGTGTGTGTGTGTGTGTGTGTGGTTAAAATGAATGCTATAACATAATAGATATGTTGTTAAAATGGATTATATATAAAACAATCATAAAAATAAATAAATTATTTTTTCTAAATGTTTGTTTTACATATTTTATAGAGATTATGGTGATAAGAGCATAATAAAATAAGTATTGGTTCAACAATTAGTGAAATAAATCTATATTGATGAGCACAATCCTAGTATAATGTGAAGTTGAAAGGATTAAGCATAGTATAGCAATATCAATTCAATATATGTAATGATGTTACMAGTGTGTTTATATATTATATGTAGGATTGTGAAAGGCAAATTAATATTATAATATATGTGTGAGGTCAACATAACAATGATTAGATGATTGAATGGTGTAATAGTTATAATGAGAGTGCATACAAAATAGAAGATAGGGAAATGTTTTTAGTGTGCTCTTAATGTGAGATAGGTTAAAAAGAAGAAGAAGAAGAATCAAGAAATAGGTAATATAAGTAAAGTGAAGTATGGCAAGGATGACAAGGATATAAGAATGACAAGATAGTTAGTATGTAATAATGATGGAAAATTTAGGGAGAATATTAATGATAAATAAATAAGCATACAAGAATGGCAAGTAGTATAAAGTATTAGAGTGTGAAGTGACATACAAGTAGGTAAGATGGAAAAAGTACATGGATTATGCAATATGATATATATAGCAATAAAGTGTTGACATGAAGGGTGGTTGAAGACAGTGAGAGGATATGCACGAAGTGTATTAAGAACATAACATGGACTAAATGATGGTTAGATAAAAATAGATGTAACATAAAGATAATAAATAAATAATGATATAATACAAAGGTTGTCAATGTAATACAAGGTGTGGAAATGTAAGAAATGCAACATGATACGATGTCACAAAGGGTAGTAGACAATTGAGATAATGTGTATATAAAATAATAATAATAAAAAAAAAATTATTAAGTAGGATAGAGCATAACACGCAAAAGTAAGTGGGAGCATGAACAAGAATTATAGTCTAAGGACAATAGTATAATAAGGGAGTTAATTACATTAAAGAGATAATCAAAGTCAATAATGATTGTTTATAATTATCAAGATACCCTAGGTGGGATTGTATGTATGACTTAATGAAGTTTATATCGAACTCAATATAAGATTCACTTAACTAGAGAACAAATGATGAGCTAAGGTTCTAATTAGTGAAAAAAACAATAGACTATACTTTATATATGGGGGTCATATATGGAACTTAGGAAGAATAAATCTATAACAAAAGTCTGTCTTATCATTAATTAAATTACAAGTGATAATAAAATAGAGTCGAGACACAGTAAGGTGCTTACTAAATAGGGGTAGTTGTAATCAATATATTAATAACCTCAACAAGTTTTTAATCGGTGAAGGTACAATGGGACCAATATAGAATATAGTTTGCTATCATAGAAGACACATATAAGTCGTGTCATGATTTTTTCCTTATATTGAGAATGACCATAACTTCGGGACGGAGTTTTGTTTTGAAGGGTGGGTGTATGTTGTTGTCGCAAGAGTCGACACTAGGCTATAATAGAGCCCAGACTTAGCACATTTTAAATGAAATAATAATTTGTCACTAGGAACTTGACTTGGGTTTCATGCAAGTAAAATTTGAGATAATCATGAACCACTTCTGATTAGAAGTTGCCCCTTCCAACCCGAGAGGGATATCTCGAATATATGTCACGATATGATATTCAATAAGCTTAACAGTGGGTAGATCTGTGGGTAACAGAAATTTTTGAGGTTTTTAGGGTTGGTGGTTTGGACCGGGAGATATTCCATTGGGCATGGAGTCAAGTGATCAAGAAAATAATAAGAGTGTTTCGGCAATGAAAATCCATGGAACAGAGGTGAGATAGAAGTTTATTACAAAGAGAAGGATTTATAAAAGTATGGCAGCAGAATAGAGAGAAAACATATCAATATGGAAGGAGCACTTAGCAATGAGTGAATTCCTAGCATAAATCAGTGGAAAGAGATAGTCGGGACAGAGAATCTAGCAAGGATGAATTCTGAACCTTCATATATCTGCAAGAAACAACCCATAACCTGTCCAACAACAGAGAATCTAACAAACAGATGAATTCCATTACCAACACAGTTACAAATGGAAATAAAACCAAGTGAAATGATGTGAAAACGAAGCAATAAGACATTCTCTGCAAATAAAATCACAAGAATCTTTGATATAGATCGAAAATTCTCTGCACTCTTTTATTAAACATTAAAACAAGTGCTACATCCCAAGAGTACTCCTCCTGTGTGTCTCCCCCCCCCCCCC
>JASDQU010011078.1:79699-100007 GCA_032191745.1 Picea mariana
TTCTTTCGAATAACTAAAAAATGATTCAAATTACAAAACAAATCCCTCTAGAAATGAACATGTATATCATGTAGGTATTGAGGTCGAAATCCTCCCAAAAGATAACAACAGTTACCATCAATTTTGGAAAATCTCTGCCATAGAAAATGGGCCAAACTGCTGAAAACTGGGGTTGCGGTTATGGTTATGTATATCTCGAATCATGACAGTTGTGTATAAACTAAAAGAGTTTTGTGTGCATCTATTTTTTCTGAGAAAAAACCTCTCTCAGTTCCCTGAGATCCATTTCCATTTGCCCCAGATATTCATTTTACAAACATGTGTCAAAACAGGAAGATATGAGATCCGAAAATTAGGGCTCGGAGATGGATTTGATTCTCCAAATATGTGAAACCTATATAAAAAATGAGAGAGGCTATTGATAATTGACGTGTTAGGAAAAACATCCTTCGACCGTTTCTCAAAATGATCCTCCAGATGCTCAAAATCATCATTTGAAAATGATGACTCAGCACAGTAAAAAACGTCATATTTCTGAAAATGAATCTCACCTTTCGGGGGACTTTTGAATGCCTTCCCAATATCTAAATTAAATTGTGAAGACACCAATGGAAATATTAAGATATGTAGATGTCTATCGACTATTCGAATGTGGAAAATGGCCTCTCCAAGGCTGAGAAAAATGGTTTTTTCCCAAGGATGTTTTTTGCATATGAAAAATCTACGATTTCGGTGGCTAACAGGACGAAAACAAGGGTATCTTAGCTGCCGAAAGCCTTGGTTTTCGGTGGCTAACAATGCGATTTCATAGTGTCGTAAGCCACCAAAAGTCCTGAAATCCTGATTTCGGGTTTCGGGAAAACGGGCAATGGTCAAAATCTTTATGTCATCCAAACCCCCGACTACCGAAAACCCGAAATGGTGACATGGCATTTTTGTAAAAAACTTATTATAGCGATTTTATGTTGTTTATTGCATTCTTTTCACACCTACTCGTGATCTCTTCCTCCATGTGGCTTGATGCGTGGCACTTGAACACTTGGTCTCGACCAATACACTTTCAGTAGCTAATGGCATATGAAACCTGAGATTTAAGCTACCAAAAGTCTACACTTTCGGTAGCTAAACACTATAAATTTTTTCCTCCTAAGCTACTGAAAGCCAAAATTTCAATATTTGTTCCAACATAGGCTCCATCTAGGGATGGTGATTTCCTGTAAAGTGCCAAGGACAATAAACCATGTGCCTTCATCCATTGGGCGACCCGAAATCATCCTTATCAAAGTCTAAAACCCTGTCACTTTACTTGCAGCTTTTCGAAACAAAAAACCGCTTATTCATTCATTGGGATATGGAGTCGTAATGCTTTAAAAAAAACCATACTCGATTCAAAATTGAACTGAAAACATATTGAAAACCACCGCTGTAATCTAATGCTCAAAGTCAAGCTTATTTATATACATCACCTACTCTAATTACTGAAACATTCCCACTGAATCAAATGATACGAAAATGCCAGTGAAGCCAATCCAATAATTGTCTACTTATTTGAAATCCGCTCACACTTTCTTTGAGAAGGCTGAAAAAGGAAACTGACAACTCCCATCTAACCTGTTGTTGATCATGAATTTTCAAACTTTTCATCGATTCTTGTGACAAAATATCCATGACATAGCATACTCCTCAATTAAATGAATCTAAAAGGTTAGCAAAAGGATCATGAAAAATGCATGGTCCTGAGGTTTTAAATAACAAGCTTCATCAAAGACTATTGTGTGCTCCAATTTATTTTTCTTAGGATCATCCTCAAAGAGGATATCCAAACATCCTTCATCTGATATGACATCTGTCTGAAGACCATCATTCCTCCATGAAAAACCCGCATCCAATTGTTCTAGAGAAACAATATTATAATCATCAGTGTACTCATCATATTTAGGTTCAGCAGATAACTCAGGAGTGTCAAAAATGCTCAGAATCTTGACTGTGGATTCATCAAGCATGGAAAATTATGGTTCTTTCTCTAGCATGATGTCTATATCATATTCATACTCCTCCAAATCACAGTCTGAAGCATCCTTGAACAACAAAATTCCTTCAAGGTTGTTAAACGTGATAGCCACATCTTTTTCATGAAACAAAATAGAGTCTACAAGTTGATCTCCTGGTAGGAAATCATCATTATAAATAGGTTCACTAACTTCATGTAAAGTTACATCAAACACATGACTGTCATCATTTAAAAATAGATTTACATTTTCAGAAATGGAAGAAGTCTGACACTCATATACAGGACTGTGTGAAAGTTGCAAATATGTGTGAGTAGGGGATGTAACATAGTTGTTCAGGAGCAGGTCTATCTCTTCTTTCGTTAAAGGAGGAGGTGATCTGTGTAATTTTTGGATCAAGCAACTATTGTTTGCTTTCTCTTCTCCAGGTTGACCATGATACTAAATATCTTCTTCTTGAATATGATCACAAGAGCTATCATAACATGTTTCTTTATCAGCCAACTCTTCGTCATGTTGGTCACCTTCATCCACTTGAGAATTTTTTGTTGTTTCTTCCTCCTCTTCAAAAGGATTTGTATGATCTTTTTGTCTTATGAATTCTATATTACAACAATCTTCAAAAAGGATTTCAGCTGAATATATCCTCTTACAATGTTGATGAAAAAGTGTGTGAAAATCTTTCAATGAAGGAATACTGGAATGGGGTAAAGATTTATACCAGATTCTAGCATCTCTTTCCAACAAAAACATAAACAACTTCATGAGGGCATCTTCATGGTGTACATTTAATTCATCCATGAGCTTGTGGAATTCAAACAAGTGTTGAGCAGGATTGTCATCCACATATCCTCCAAATTTAGGAAGGACACCTTCCCAAATTTTAATGTCTGGAACAGTGTTTGGAAAACCATAAACATGTGTAAAGTCTATAGGATAAAACCTTGCAGCAATCTGAGCAGCGAACGAATTCGACATTTTGAGGCCAGTGGAGTCGCCAGTGAATCATGTAGAGTCTTTGAACCAAGGAGTCACCAGGTGAATGATCATAGCCAATTGAATGTTTATCCCGTGTTCACCATCAAGGAATAGATCTAAACTTTTTTTCATATCCTAGGGAATATAGCTTCATTCCTCCGTCCCTGACAACGGCGCCAAAAAATGTTGTCACAAGAGTCAACTCTATGTTGTAATAGAGCCAAGCCCCAACACATTTTAAATGAAATAATAAGTTGTCACTAGGAACTTGACTTGGGTTTCATGCAAGTAAATTCCGAGATAACCACGAACCATTTTTGATTAGAAGGTGCCCCTTCCAACCCAAGAGGGATCTCTCGAATATATGTCACGATAGGATATTCAATAAGCTTAAAAATGGGCAGATATGTGGGTAATGAAAGTTTTGAGGTTTTTAGGGTTGGTGGTTTGGACTGGGAGGTATTCCATTGGGCATGGATTCAAATGATAAAGAAAATAATAAGAGTGTTTCGGAAATGGAAATCCATGGAATAGAGTCGAGATAGAAGTCAATTACAGAGAGAAGGATTTATAAAAGTATGGCAGTAGAATAGAGAGAAAACATATCAATATGGAAGGAGCACTTAGCAATGAGTGAATTCCTAGCATAAATCAGTGGAAAGAGATATTTGGGACAGAGCATCTAGCAAGGATGAATTTTGAACCTTCATATATCTGCAAGAAACAACCCATAACCTGTCCAACAACAAAGCATCTAACAAACAGATGAATTCCATTACCAACACAGTTACAAATGGAAATAAAACCAAGTGAAATGATGTGAAAACGAAGCAATAAGACATTCTCTGGAAAAAAATTCACAAGAATCTCTGATATAGATTGAAAATGCTTTGCACTCTTTTATTAAACATGAAAACAAGTGCTACAGCCCAGGATTACTCCTCCTGTGTGTCTCCCCCCCCCCTTTTCTTCTTCAAGAAGATACAATAATATAGGTATTCTTTTGAATAACTGAAAAATGATTCAAATTACAAAATAAATCCCTCTAGAAATGAACATGTATCTCATGTAGGTATTGAGGTCGAAATCCTCCCAAAAGATAACAACAGTTACCATCAATTGCGGAAACTCTATCTCATAGAAAATGGGCCAAACTGCTGAAAATTGGGGCTGCGATTATGGTTTTGTATCTCTTGAATCGTGACAGTTGTGTATAAACTGAAAGAGGTTTGTGTGCATCTATTTTTTCTAAGAAAATCCCTCTCTCAGTTCCCTAAGATCCATTTCCATTTTCCCTAGATCTTCATTTTACAAACATGTGTCAAAACAGGAAGATATGAGATCCGAAAATTAGGGCTCGGAGATGGATTCGATTCTCCCAATATGTGACACCTATAGAAAAACTGAGAGATTCTATTGATCTTTGATGTGTTAGGAAAAACATCCTCGGACCGTTTCTCAAAATGATCCTCCAGACACTCAGAATCATCATTTGAAAATGATGACTCAGCACAGTAAAAAACGCCATATTTCTAAAAATAAATCTCACCTTTCAGGGGACTTTTGAATGCCTTCCCAAGCTCCAAATTAAATTCTGAAGAGACCAATGGAAATCTTAGGATATGTAGACGTTGATAGACTATTCGAACACTGAAAATGGCCTCTCCAAGGCTGAGAAAATGGTTTTTTCCCAAGGAATTTTTTTGCATATGAAAAATCTGTGATTTCGATGGCTAACAGGCCGAAAAAAGGGGTATCTTAGCTACCAAAAGTCTTGGTTTTTGGTGGATAACAATGCGATTTCATAGCGTCGTAAGCCACCGAAAGTCCCGAAATCCCAATTTCGGATTTCAAGTTTCGGGAAAACGGGCAATGGTCAAAATCTTTATGTCGGCCAAACCCCCGACTGCCGAAAACCCGAAATGGTTACGTGGAATTTTTGTAAAAAACTTATTATAGTGATTTTGTGTCATTTATTGCATTCTTTTCGCGCCTACTTATGAGCTCTTCCTCCATGTGGCTTGATGCGTGGTGCTTGAACACTTGATCTCGGCCGATACACTTTCAGCAGTTAATGGCATATGAAACCTGAGATTTAAGCTACCGAAAGTCTGCACTTTCGGTAGCTAAACACTATAAAAATTTTCCTCCTAAGCTACCAAAAGATAAAATTTCAATATTTTTTCCAACATAGGCTCCATCTAGGGATGGTGATTTCCTTTAGAGTGCCAAGAACAGTAGACCACATGCCTTCATCCATTGGGTGACCTGAATTCATCCTTATCAAACTCTGAAACCCTGTCACTTTTCTTGCATCTTTTCAAAACAAAAAACTGATTATTCATTCATTGGGCTATGGAGTCGTAATGCTTTAAAAAAAAAAACATATTGGATTCAAAACTGGACTGAAAACATATTGAAAACCACTGCTGTAATCTAATGCTCAAATTCAAGCTTATTTATATACATCACCTACTCTAACTACTGAAAAATTCCCACTGAATCAAATGATATGAAAATGCCAATGAAGCCAATCCAATAACTGTCTACTTATTTGAAATTCTCTCACACTTTCTTTGCGAAGGCCGAAAAAGGAAACTAACAACTCCCATCTGACCTGTTGTTGATCATGAATTTTCAAACTTTTCATCGATTCTTGTGACAAAATATCCATGACATAGCATACTCCTCCATTAAATGAATCTAAAAGGTCAACAAAAGGATCATGAAAAAATGCATGGTCCTGAGGTTTTAAATAACAAGCTTCATCAAAGACTATTGTGTGCTCTAATTTATTTTGCTCAAGATCATCCTCAAAGAGGATATCCAAACATCCTTCATATGATATGACATCTATCTGAAGATCGCCATTCCTCCATGAAAAACCTACAGCCAATTGTTCTATAGAAACAATATTATAATCATCAGTGTACTCATCATATTTAGGTTCAGCAAATAACTCAGGAGTGTCAAAAATGCTCGGAATATTGACTGTGGATTCCTCAAGCATGGGAAATTCTGGTTCTTTCTCTAGCATGATGTCTATCTCAAATTCATACTCCTCCAAATCAGAGTCTAAAGCATCCTTGAACAACAAACTTCCTTCAAGACTGTTAAACATGATAGCCACATCTTTTTCATGAAACAAAATAGAGTCTACAAGATGATCTCCTAGAAGGAAATCATCATCATAAATAGGTTCACTAACTTCATGTAAAGTTACATCAAACACATGACTGTCATCATTTAAAAACAGATTTACATTTTCAGAAATGGAAGAAGTTTGACACTCATATTCGGGACTATGTGAAAGTTACAAATCTGTGTGAGTAGGGGTTGTAACATAGTTGTTTAGGAGCAGGTCTATCTCTTCCTCTGTTAAAGGAGGAGGTGGTCTCTGTAATTTCTGGATCAAGCAACTATTGTTTGATTTCTCTTCTACAGGTTGACCATGATACTGAATATCTTCTTCTTGAATATGATCACAAGAGAAATCATATCCCGTTTCTTTATCAGCCAACTCTTCGGCATGCTGGTCACCTTCATCCACTTGAGAATTTTTTGTTGTTTCTTCCTCCTCTTCGAGAGGATTTGTATGATCTTTTTGTCTTATGAATTCTATATTACAACAATCTTCAAAAAGGATTTCAGCTGAATATATCCTCTTACAATGTTGATGAAAAAGTATGTGAAAATCTTTCAATGAAGGAATATTGGAATGGTGTAAATATTTATACCAGAGTCTAGCATCTCTTTCCAACAAAAACATAAACAACGTCATGAGGATATCTTCATGATGTACATTTAATTCATCCATGAGCTTGTGGAATTCAAACAAGTGTTGAGCAGGATTGTCATCCACATATCCTCCAAGTTTAAGAAGGACACCTTCCCAAATTTTAATGTCTGGAACAATGTTTGGAAAACCATAAACATTTGTAAATTCCAGAGGAGCAAACCTTGCAGTAATCCGAGCAGTGAACAAATTCGAAATTTTGAGACCAGTGGAGTCGCCAATGAATCATGTAGAGTCTTCGAACCAAGGAGTCACCAGGTGAATGATCACAGCCAATTGAATACCTATCCCTTGTTCACCATCAAGGAATAGATATAAACTTTTTGTCGTATCCCAGGGCAGATAGCTTCGTTCCTCCGTCCCCGGAAATGGTGCCAAAAAATGTTGTCGCAAGAGTCGACTCTAGGTTGTAATAGATCCAAGCCTTAGCACATTTTAAATGAACTAATAAGTTGTCACTAGGAACTTGACTTGGGATTCATTCAAGTAATTCCGAGATAACCATGAACCACTTTTGATTAGAAGCTTCCCCTTCCAACCCAAGATGGATCTCTCGAATATATGTCACGATAGGATATTCAATAAGCTTAATAGTGGGCAGATCTGTGGGTAACAAAAATTTTTGAGGTTTTTAGGGTTGGTGGTTTGGACCGGGAGGTATTCCATTGGGCATGGAGTCAAATGATCAAGAAAATAATAAGAGTGTTTCAGCAATGGAAATCCATGGAACAAAGGCAATATAGAAGCTCATTACAGAGAGAAGGATTTATAAACGTATGGCAGAAGAATAGAGATAAAACATATCAATATGGAAGGAGCACTTAGCAATGAGTGAATTCCTAGCATAAATCAGTGGAAAGAGATAGTTGGGATAGAGCATCTAGCAAGGATGAATTATGAACCTTCATATCTCTGCAAGAAACAACCCATAACATGTCCAACAACAGAGCATCTAACAAATGGATGAATTCCATTACCAACACAGTTACAAATGGAAATAAAACCAAGTGAAATGATGTGAAAACGAAGAAATAAGACATTCTATGCAAACAAAATCCCAAGAATCTCTGATATAGATCTAAAATGCTATGCACTCTTTTATTAATCATGAAAACAAGTGCTACAGCCCAGGAGTACTCCTCCTATGTGTCTCCCCCCCCCCTCCCCTTTTTCTTCTTCAAGAAGATATAATAGTATAGGTCTTCTTTTGTATAACTGAAAAATGATTCGAATTACAAAATAAATCCCTCTATAAGTGAACATGTATCTCGTGTAGATATTGAGGACGAAATCCTCCCAAAAGATAACAACAGTTACCATCAATTTTGGAAACTCTCTGCCATAGAAAATGGGCCAAACTGCTGAAAAATGGGGCTGAGGTTATGGTTCTGTATCTCTCGAAACATGGAAATTGTGTATAAAATGAAAGAGATTTTTATGAATCTATTTTTTCTGAGAAAAAACCTCTCTCATTTCCCTGAGATCCATTTCCATTTTCCCCGGATCTTCATTTTACAAACATGTGTCAAAACAGGAAGATATGAGATCCGAAAATTAGGGCTTGGAGATGGATTTGATTCTCCCAATATGTGACACTTGTAGGAAAACTGAGAGAGGCTATTGATATTAGATGTGTTAGGAAAAAAATTCTCCAACCGTTTCTCAAAATGATCCTCCAGTCACTCAGAATCATCATTTGAAAATGATGACTCAGCACAGTAAAAAATGCCATATTTCTGAAAATGAATCTCACCTTTCGGGGGACTTTTGAATGCCTTCCCAAGCTCCAAATTAAATTATGAAGACACCAATGGAAATCTTAGGATATTTATATGTCGATCGACTATTCGAACATGGAAAATGGCCTCTCCAAGGCTGAGAAAAATGGTTTTTTCCCAAGGCAGTTTTTTGCATATGAAAAATCTGCGATTTCGGTGGCTAATAGGCCGAAAACAAGGGTATCTTAGCTGTCGAAAGTCCTAGTTTTCAGTGGATAACAATGCGATTTCATAGCGCCGTAAGCCACCGAAAGTCCCAAAATCCCGATTTCGAGTTTCGGGAAAACGGGCAATGGTCAAAATCTTTATGTCGGCCAAACCCCCGACTGCCGAAAACCCAAAATGGTGATGTGGCATTTTTGTAAAAAACTTATTATAGCGATTTTATGTCGTTTATTGCATTCATTTCGTGCCTACTCGTGAGATCTTCCTCCATGTGGCTTGGTGCGTGGCGCTTGAACGCTTGGTCTCGGCCGATACACTTTCGGCAATTAATGGCATATGAAACCTGAGATTTAAGCTACTGAAAGTCTGCACTTTAGGTAGCTAAACACTATAAATTTTTTCCTCCTAAGCTACAGAAAGCCAAAATTTCAATATTAGTTCCAATATATGTAATGCCACATTTTGAATTAGACAAATAGAATTACTTAAGACCAAATCACCTTTTATTTTTACTAACGGTGAAACTATTAATAATACACTTGAAATGTTAAGACATATGGACCTATGTTAATGTCAATTCTATGAATGTTTATCGTTTTTTGAATTATGATGGGTATTATGCAATCTATTTCTAACTTGAAAATTTTGACATTTAAAGTTGTTGGTACATGGATACCAAATTGAGGATATGATTAAATGCATTTACAAGAAGATAATGCATGGATATGTATGAGTTTATGTTATAGACTAATCTGTAGGCCCATAGGCTATGAAATTACCAAAGGATAATGATGATAAAAGGTTGATTCCGTGAACATTGACCAGGAAATAGTATGGTATGAATATTTGTATGTGAAAATATATTAGTTCAAATGAATTGCTATGAAGTTTGGACAAGTGCAGGTTTTTAGGTGGCGAGATTGCCTGAAACTGAATATACGATGACAAAATTTCCAGCAACACAGTGCCACTGTATGGTCCATGGTAGGGTGTTGACCCTAGTTCTATTAGGAGGGGTGGAGGATTTTCCCTCCGTGTATCCTCTGAAACCTGGAGTCATGGGAGGACGGTGTTAGCTCACGCTCCCCTAGGCATGTGTTGATGACTGCCAGTTGCATATTGGGGAAGCTTGGTCAAGAGAGTTGACACTTTGGCTTACGGGTTCTATCTAGAGTTAGGTCAATATAGTTGACGCTCCAAGATAGTCCAGCAAAGGAAGGATAGGGATGGGAGGAACTAGGTTAGGGAGGAAGGATGACTAGAAGTAGTTGAGACTGTGTGGCGATTTCGCATTATGGTAATACTTTCTTGATTTCCTCATTTTGAAAATATGTATATATGTATGTTTATAATTACATAGTTGAACTACAATTATCTAAGTGAATGTTGCGTGTGCTAAATTATAGTAATTAAGGGATTTCGCGAACATTTTAAATGGTCTACTATCTTTTATGAAATGAATGGTCTTGTTGATTGGATTGGATGCATACAATAATTACCTTAGGAGTGATAAGTATTGTCATTAGTGCATGTGTGAGTCTTGTATGTGCTAGCTACACATGCATGGCTTGCACATGTACACTAGTATGTATAAGTGTTTTAAATTGATGATGTTGTTTATTTGATGTGGATGTATGAATCATGTGTTATTACCCTTGTATTGTAAACTACTCTAACTTTGGGACAAATTTTCTTGAAGGGTGGGTGTATGTAACAACCCAATTTGATTAATTATTTATCATAGTTTTTATTTTAAATTTAATTAATTATTAAAATAAATTAAATGAGTCTTTTTATTATTTTTTATTTTTTTTACAAAAACTGAAATTATATATATATATAAAGGGTGCGACTGAAGTCGCGGAGTACAAAAGGGGGTGTTGGTCTGGGAGACCAACTACATAATTTCATCAAAATATTTCTACAATGACTTTTCCACAAATTGTATTGTTGTAATATATTTTAACAGGCTTATCTAGACATAATTATCATATGAAAATAATAATATTTCGCCATTTTTGCAAAATTGGGAAAGCCTTAGTGCTATGATTACGTATTATCTTCCTTGGGGCCTTGTTCTTCTTCTAGTAGTGGTTCTAGGGCTACGTTCAGGTCTGGAAGTACTGGGTCTACCCTGCTCCCAATCTCCTCATTCTGGCTTTTCTCTGTAGAATTGTGAGTTATGAATTCATGCATTGCTTCAATTATTTCTCCTTGTCGTCTGAGATAGTCGACCTCATCTTGAAGCTGGTTGATTAGGGAGCAGTGTTGTGCCAAGGTCTCCAGAGTGAAGTTTAAATTGGAGCTGTGAGAGTCCAACCACAGGGCCAATTATTGGGTGGTGGAGAAGTTGTCTTCCACCAACTCTTCCTCCAACCACTCACGACCTAGAAGTTGGTCCATTTTTACAATTAATCTCGTTGTTGGAGCCTTCTTGTGCTTGATGTTGGGGGTTTCGTCTACGCTATCGTTGATGCTTCCTGGTTGTATGTATTGTTGGCCTCTGTAATTTCCTTTTTCATTGTTTCCTTTAGTTTCTTCTCCTCTAGCTGAATTGACAGTGAGGCAGCCAAGAACAATTTGGAGCCTTTCGTTATTTCCACAAACAATTTCAACTTTGTAGCGGCCTTTGTTGTAGCCTTTGGACATGCCAATGCCACTATTGATCATGGCTACCTCTTTTCTTATTGCTTCCTTTCCTTCTTCACCACGTCTATTGGAGATGTTCTCTAAATTCTAGCTACCACTTCTCTTTAAAATCCCTTCCTAGGACAAACTTCATGTTCCTGAATTCTTCTTGAGCTGGAAAAGACAATGAATTGGGTTTTTCCCATCATGAATTCCCCTTGTGGCTAAGAACAGATTTTGTGTGAGCTTAGGGAGGGAATGACGCTCAAATGAGGATGCGGTAGGCTCTACCAGCATTCACATGTTGCGAAGCATGGCTTCAATCCCTTCACAAGCCATTAACATGAGTGAAATTAATGAGGATGTGAGGGAGCTGGAGACTAGGCAAGCTTGGAGTGATGAAGGCAGTTGGTTCCCATGGATTATGAACTCCTTGCAGCCCAAGAGATCTAAAAGTGTGAACTACATCGTACTATCTCCCACGATCTAGAGGATGCTCAAGTACACAGATCCCCCAGGCTTGACGTTTGGTTGTCTTGAAATACCTTTTCGTTGAAATGTCATGTTGCAATGGTTGCCAAGTGGAGCACAGACCTAAGGGGGCTGAGGCATTAGGGGGGAGCTAGAAAAAAGACCCTTCCCAGGACTTCCAGATGACATGGGCCTCTTCCTATAATTAGATTAGCTTGTTCATCTACTATCCCATTGTTTATGTGTCGAATATGATAGAAGGTAGGGAGCATGGTAGATAGCATATCTTTGGTTCTTTCTATGAGCCTTTTCAGCTTTGAATTCTTCGAGGTTGTTTTTTTATGAAGTACCGAATTATATTCTTGGAGTCTCCTAGAATGATTAACTGGTTGAGTTGTCATTCCTGGGCTAATTGAGCTCCTTTGAAGAGTGCATAGGCCTCTGCTAGATTATTGGTGGTTATACCCAGATTCCACAAGTAAGTTAGCAATCTTTGTCCTCTAGGGTTGAACATAACCCCTCCCGCACCTGCCTCCCCCTTTTTATTATTTTATTATTAAAAGGTAGGTGAAGTAATTAATGGGGAGGATAAGGTTGTTGGAGAATTAATGAGGGGGATTTGAGAGATAAGGATAAGGAAGAGGGGGGGACTTGGAAGAGGGATCCTTGTTTTGGGAAAAAATGGGGGAAGAAGAAGGGGGAAGAAATTCTGAAAGAGAGGAGGAAATTGGAAGAACAACTTGTTTTGGGAACTCTCACAGGGCATTGTTGTTGCTGGGAACTTTGGGATCGGGGGATAGGAAACCGCAAGGATTTCTGGAGCTAGGGAGCTGGAGAGGTTGTTCCTAGTTGGCTGGGAAGTTAATATTCAGTTGGGCAGTTTGGGCAAGCTCAAGAACAAGAGAACCAGGGACAAAATCAACCAACCTGTAGGTAGAGGTGTGTATTTTATTATGATGTTGTTGTGATTATGTTGAGGTATGTATTTCATTATGTTGTTGTTGTGATTATATTGTTGTTTTGATTATGTTTTTTATCAGTTGAAAGAAAACAATAAATTAAATTGCAGATTATTTCAATAGAAAACAACAAATACATATTTATTTATTATTGAGGCCCTGAAATAGGTAGGCCTTACAGAAATCCAGATGATATATTTTCTTGATTCTTCTATTATAACTAGATTTGGTATCCCTGAATCGTTAGTTTTTTATAATGCCAATTATTTTTTGTCCTTGAAGTTAACTGAATATGCACTTGAAAATAACATTAAAATTAAATATTCAACAAACTATTACCCTCAAGGAAATGGGCTAGCAGAATCTACCAACAAAAATCTAATTAAAATCCTTAAATGAACAATAACAGAACATGAAAGGAACCAGCATATGTCCCTCCAAAATTCTCTATGGGTTGATAGAGTGATGATCAAGACATCTTTGGGAAATTCCCCTTTCCTTCTGATTTACGGATAAGAAGCTACCCTACCTACTCACACTTTATTCCCTTCCCTGTGATTGGCTCAATTTTTCCAAGATGAAGAATGTCCAATCATGCAACAAATATTAAACACCCTCCTTAAGCTAGAGGAAGAAAGGGAAAAACTAAGCAGAACCTAATGCAACATCAAGAACTAATTAAAATATGGTTTTACAAAGCTTTTGTGGGTAACAAAGATTTCCAGTTGAGTGATCTAGTACTCAAATGGGACAAATCCAATGAAATGAAAGGGAAACACACTAAATTCTAAAAATTTTGGCTAGGTCTGTACCGAATTTATGAAAAAATTGGGCCAGGAACTCTTAGACTAAATACATTGGAGAGAAATTTGGAGGAACTCCATGTTAATGGAATATTTCTAAAAAGATACTTCTCCTAATCACCTTCAGTGATGTAGCCTTGTACATATTAGGTTTCTTATAGAAATCATTTTTTCGTATTGCATTTTCTACTTTGATTGATTTTTTCCTGTTTAAGTTTTTTTTTTTTAAGTTCTCTAGTTTTTCTCTTCTTTGTTTCAAAATTAAATCTCTATCAATCATCACCAATCAATCATTAATGTTTGGATAGAAATCCTTGGTTGGTCAACAAAAGATTACACATTCCCTATGGAAGTATATTTTTATGTATATATTAGTAATGTTAATATTTACTATCAGTGTTTATAACATGACAGTAATGGTTACACAGAAAATAAGCAACATGTTTATATTTATTTCAAGAGTAAACCCCTTGTAACGTCCCCACTATAATCCTCATTTTAATTAATGATTGTGTAGATATAATATGTGGCTACGACCAAGCGATGTAATATGTGAATTGTATTTTAATGTTTTAGTAATAAAATGTGATGCCAGCTGCTAAGGGGACATGGACAAGAGATGGGGGCTGATTCCAATTTTTGATTGAATGTTCCCAAAGCCAATCATTGAATACATGTAAGAGTGTGGGTGTGAGTGGTCACATCCCAAATTTATTGGGCACATGGGGGTTGAGTACAATCATCTTGGGGAAGAGTGTGAGTTAAGAAAGGAAAGCCAAAGGGAGGAAATGCGTATGGGTTGGGACAAAAGTTTTTACACATTGATTTTTTGTTCATGAGGAGCAAGTAGAGAGCAGGGAAGAGAACTTGGATATGGTGCAGACATGGAGGGAAAATTCTAGAGCAATATGGAGTGTATTTGGAGCGTTTTGGAGCTGGAAACTAAAGAACTAGATTGACCACGGGGGATTCACTCAATGAATTTGTGACATAGCATGTTTGTTAGTGGGATATTAAAGAATACCCTTAATTTCAGTAGATAATGAAAAAAAATTATAAAATCATTTTTTTGAACCCCCCTCCCAATACATATGTACAATTTTAAAACCCCCTATTTTTACCAGATATCCTAGGTATCTATTTTTTTCTTGGAATTTTTAATACCCCTTTTTTATTTCTACCCTTAGTATGGAAACATGATGAAACTCTTACACATTCGCAAATCACAAAAGTAATCCAAAATAAGCAAGCAAGTGCACTAACATCCAAACATAGGGATATGTTATTGCAATAAGATAACCTTGGGTTCAAGGGCTTGGTATTATATTTATTCCACCCCTATTTAGTATAATGCATGGTCATGCATTTTTTTAGGTAATTTAACTACAAAATATAAGAGTAGAGAACCCCTTGTACATAAACTTATTTTGCATCTCCATATGAAAAAAAAACACATGAAATCACACCAAAATGATGGCTTTAACTTCTTGCAAAAGAACCTCATAGTTGAAGAACCTATTGGTTTCATTTTGGAAAATGCACCATGAACATGAAGTCTTTCCTTATGATTAGCTTTATTCAAAGTTTTTTTTACTAAGTACCCAAAGTAAAGACCATTGATTGTAGCCCCCTTGGTAAATTTGCAAATTCGAGCTAATGAAACATTAATATAATTATCTTATCTTATTTGTCTAAGTCTGGTTGATGTCACAAACTAGATTGGATCCTCCCCTACTAATTGTCACTAATATTAGACAAGAACCCACTATAAATAAGAGAAAACATAAATATTCATAACAATTTGATAAAAGTTTAATTGACACTAAACTACATGCCACTTACAAAACTCTTGTGCCTAAAGGAATGCTTCTAACATAATTAGCAACTAAAGTCCAATTTGTCTTATGTAAGTGATATAATCATAACATAGGGACTGTGCAATTTCCAACACTTCCTCCTATCCATAGAAGAAAATGAACCACATATTTCTGGCCATATTGCATTTTTTTACTACTGACACACATTTCATCCTAATATGCATCATCTAATTGTTTCTCTTGAATTTGAAAATGGATTAGTAGCTGAGTCTCCTTGGATTGGTAATAGGGACTACAATGCACAACTTTATGTGCCTTTTGGTTTGAAGTTCACAAAAACTATCTAGGGTGGAATTGATGTTATCGGAAAAAACAATCACGAGAAGGTAGGGTGGAATTGATGATATTGGGAAGAAGAATCATGAGAAGGTAGTTTCCATGGAGAAAATCCTAGCTAAGGATTAGGAAACCGATCTGAGGACATTTCCATAATTATGTTCATCTATGGCCATGGTGGTTTTACCAAATTAATTAGAGGATTCATCAGACAAGTATATTGTTGATGCAAGCAACAATTCCCCCTTCATTTTTGAACAAAATAAAGGGGGGGCCCATTAAACTTAGAAATTGCTCCCTATTTTTATTTATTTTTATGGTTTTTAAGTCTTAATCTTACTCACGATTTACTATCATTTTGGTGAGTAATTAGTATTAGCCTCTTTACTTTGGTGAGTAATTACTATTGGCCTCTTTACTCTCATTGATTTTGATTGCTTAATTACATGTTTGTTCATTTCTCTCAAGCATTTCGTTAGTATGGTAGTTTGAATTAGTACTTCAATTTGTTTGAAAATATGTTGAGTCTTAACATGATCATCGTTTGCAAACTGGTAAGGTGTTTGACATATCACAAAACAATAGCAAGCAACATCTAGAATTTTAGGATTTATCTTGAAAGGATTACTATACTTCATCAAGCACTAAGGGCTTGAACATGTTTTTATTTCATTTCGTTAACAACATAAATTCATAAATTATGGATACATTGGTTTTTTTGTGGCATGGATTACACGAACATGGGCATGTTTGATGCATTTCAGCAGCCTGTGAAAAATTTCATCAATCACTAAGGGCTTGGACATGTTTTTATGTCATTTCATTAACAACATAACTTCATAAATTACGAATACAATGGTTTTTTTGTGGCATGGATTAGATTAACACGGGCATGTTTGATGCATTTCAGCAGCATGGGCACATTTTGTAGGGGTATTTTGTAGCTATGATAGTACAGGAAGATGCATTGGTTTGTAGGCAAGACTTGCAGCCTCTCTTGATCAAACAACAATTGGAAAGTTGCATGGCACTTCTTGGTCTCCCAAATGCCACTAGTTATTGACTAATTTTTTATACTAAAGCAAGCAATTACATATTTGGATTGTCAATACATCATCATTAAATTAAGAAACTAAGAAGTGTATCTTCATCCTTTTGGGAAACTATTTAGATACAACAATTGTGATCAGGTGCCATTTTTAGGAAGACATTTTGGACAAATCATTCATATTGAGACCTATCCATTCTTCATGCATTTATTGATTATCAATTCTAGTGCTTTGTTGTAACTCGAGATGTTTTGGGCTACTTAGGAACTATGTCCAATCATCTCAAAACCTACTTTAGGCCACACACTGTCTCTTGAACCAGAGGGGGCTCCCTCATCAGATTCAAGAAAGTTGGTTGATCACTGTCACTAAGCAATAACTCTCGGTCATTAAGCTCTGAAATTCTATATTTGAAATGATAAGAGCATGATTAAAGGGTTGAAATAAATGGTAGAACAGACTAGAATAAAAACATAGTAAATCTCTCAGACTAAGAGCCTTTCCATTGTGCATTGAAGTCCTGATTTGTAGAGCACAATAGCTTAAAATGGTAGGTGCAGAAGAAGTTACGAGGAACATATAATCTCATAAAATATACAATGAGTAGGGGAAACGATGTTTTCAAAAACAAAAGAAGTAACAAAAATACCAGAAGAATTATGGAAGTCTTCCGACATTCATGACATGTGAATGGTTTTGCTGGGAATTTAAAGAAAATGAATCCAACAATACGTAAGTGCTTAAATTGGGTGTTAAATAATGAATCTAGTCCTATTAACACTCCACAATAAATTAAAGAGAAAATTTAAATATATATTCCAAAGGTACATGAAAAGGATGAGAATAACTCATAATTCGTTGACTATATTATGGATATGCATAAATACTTTATACAGATCAGAAAGAAAAAAGACATTTGTAACACAAATTGGTCTATGTCAATATTTGAATATATAGAGAACTTGGTATGAAAATTAACAATGATGCATTGATCCAGGTGGATATCAGTGGCCACCCACCTATTCCACAAGTTCGAAAAACGGTTTTCCATTTTGGCAGTTTTTCGGCAGTTTTTCGGGTTCCAAACTTTTGGGGTCGTTTTGAGGCCCTAAACGACGCTTTTTAAGGATTTGGGGCCCATGTGACTAACTTAGGTATTGAATTGGGACATTCAAAAGTCATTCTTCTTGGTTAGACCTTTCCAACTGTGTATTGATCCCCCCAAATAAAGATCGTATGCAAAAGTTATGCCCTCGGGAAGTTCACATATCAACTACCCCCATCAAGGCCCGCAAACCTTTTGGATTTTCATCTTCCGGGGTTAGGGTTTTGGATTCTACTTATGTTGAAAAGGCCTTTGGAGCCTCATTGTAACAATCATCTTCTTGTGAATGTGAATATTCGTCACATCTCTTCTCATAGATAAGTTGCCACCATTCTAGCGAGTCTTTCACTTTGTATTTTTACAGTCTTTGTACATTTTCGTTCATTAATAGAAATTGTATTATTGTATCTCTGTGTTTATGGTTGCATCTCTAATACATTTATGTTATATTGTTGGATATCCGAGATATCTCTGTATATTTCTTTATTATATCTCCACTCTCATTTCATGTCGAAAATAATCTGGATCAGTGGTATCAGAGCAGGTTGGTCTTGATCGTTTTTCAGTGCATGTCCCTGACGAGGTCCGAGTATAGCAAGTTGGGTCTCGAGATTGTCTCTTTTGAGGAAAATCGCTCTCACACACCCAAGAAACCCTCCATGGAGGAAGAAAATAAAAACAACAGAACAGATGATTCTAGCAATCTGTTGCTTGAGCAAGCTCTAACACGACAGAGGGACGAAATAATGGAGAATTTTTCCCACATCCTTCAATGCATGTCGATAAAAATAGGTGCATTTTCATCAAACGACCACTTTGTAGGCACCCAAACTTTCAAGGTACAAGTTAATTTTGATATTCCCATATTTGAAGGACAGATAGATGTGGATGCTTTAGAAAAATGGTTAAATCTGCTAGAAGGTTATTTCTCTGTTCATAATTTCTCCAACAGGGAAAATATCACCTGCGCACTCCTTAAGGCTCTCCCCCATGTAAAACGTTGGTGGGAAACTTATTGGGAGCAAAGTTCCACAAAGGATTCTGGAATATATGGGGTCGTTCCCACTTGGGAATTTTCTGTGGATGCGATAAAGGAACAATATTACCCTATTGGAAACTATGAGGACCAATACATGAGATGGACCACACTACGGAAAGAGAGGGGCCAAGCAGTTCTGAAGTTCATTAATACCTTCCATACCTTGTGCACCAAGTTGGGTATCAAAGACTCTGAGTGAAATTTGGTTCTGAAATATCGTGGGGCTCTACACAAATACATCCAAACTAAAATGGATTTTCTGTATATCTCATCACTCGGTGTTGCGTATCGATATGTTGTTAAAATCGAGTAGAAATTTAGGCACCAGAACAAATGGAAGTTTGGATCTGCAAATCTGCAACAACCAAAGTATGAGAAAGACGACCCTAACAAACAACTTCTTGAAAACTAGTCTAAACCAAAGGAAAATAAGGGTCACGGGAAGATGAAGAAGGACACTGGAAAATGGTGTGATTTCCACAAAATCCCCTGGCACAACACCGATGAATGTCGCTCAAAACAGTCATTGTTGGCCAAGATCAAAGACAAGGAGTTGAACCTTGATTCAGAATATGATTCTGAAAATAATGGTAAAAGATAGATCATCCACGTAGACCCCATTGTTATTGTTGCAGCCACAGTAATCCAACCAGAAGAACCAACAGATATCGAAGAGGGGGAGTGCCTTTTTCATTCACATATGTGGGTGAAGGAGACCCCACTGCATTTTATTGTTCATAGTGGAAGCTAGAAAAACCTCATCTCAACAGAGGTCATCAAACAGTTGGGATTGTCAACAACACCGCACCCACATCCATACAACATCGAGTGGCTTCGCCAGGGATGAGATCTTCGTGTCAACCAGCACTGTCGATTGTCATACGACATTTAGCCTTTCAAGGATGAGGTATTATGTGATGTTTCCCCACTGGATTCCTGTGATGTTCTCTTGGGCCAGCCATATATGTGGAAGCGCCATGTTATCTATGAGTCTCGACCCCGTAGTGTCATTGTTACTCTGGGGGGTCATCTCTACAGGAGACCAGAGGTAGTTCCAACTATTGTCACACCTAAACAATGCTAGTATCTCATACTACAAAATTCAGCTTCTTCACAATTTGTTCAAAATGTGAACAGAAGGATATTGCAACCACTACATCCTCAGCCCAAGCACCTTCTATCCAATAGAAGCAAGTCGACAAGGTTGCAAAAAAGAGAAAATATTTCTTCTACACACAGTCATCTCATGTAGTGTTAAGCCCTAATATTGGCCCATTACCCCTTAATTGGGGAATATTAGATTAGTAATGTTATTTTATTTATGTCGGCTTTAGGCCATTAGTTGTAATTATACCTCCTAGTCTCCTATATATAC
>JASDQU010011078.1:100107-111892 GCA_032191745.1 Picea mariana
GGGCTCTACAAATAAGCAGTGATTCTATGGATGGCTTCTTTCAAACTCAGAAAATTTACATAATATGGCCCCATGGACTCATTACCAAGAAAACGAAGTCTTATGTGTTGCCAAAATCTCCAACCTTCTCACCCCGATCAATCTTTGATGTCTTCCTTTATGCCTTTCGCATGATGCCTTAATGCCTTGAATCCTGGAATTGCATGCTAAAAGTAGACTGGAGATAATATTTTGCTGGAATGGTAACATCTTAAGGAATTCGTTGTCCCACATCTTATTAAAAATATAACAAATTGTTTCTATTTAAACTCGTCTTTGAGATTAGTACAACATTAGGCAATGCAAGAACTGAAATTTTTGAACTTGAAAAGGAATTGAAAACACAAAAAGATGATATCTCTGCAGAATTCCTCAAGGCGGTTGAGGAGAAAGACCAACTTCATAAGGAAAAAATTGAAAAGGATGTGGAAGCTACAAGAGATGAACTTACTTTAGAGTTTGAAAGGGATACTGGGACCTATGATACTTTTCACACAAAGGAGCTAAACAAAGCTTTGCAAACTCAAAAGGATGAGATAAATGTTGAATTTGAAAGGAGAACACTGTCAGAACAGGACAAACACATCAAAGAGCTAGAGTCTATGAAACGAAATATCTCTGAAGAAATAGAACAAATCGATAATAGGCATATTAGGGAGATATCCAATCTACAAATAGAGCAATTTGAATCCAAGCGGTTTGTTGAGCAACAAGGTTACCATATTTTGGGATTGGAACAGGAAAAAGAAAAACTTGAAAAGGCTCTAGAAGAGAAAAAAGCAACAGTTCTTTCTTTGGAAGTTATAAGGACAACGACAATGGAGTTGAACGAGAAACTGATATTTGAGCAAAAGGAATTCTTATGCCTTCTCAATGATATGCAAGCTCATAGATATGATCAACTTAGGCTAGAAGATCAAATAGAAGAGATCAGGGAGAAATATCAAAAGGCTAGTGATGCCTTTGATAGGGTCATTGATTGGCAAGGAGTATACAGATACCCCCCTAACACATTATCATTATACTCCAAGAAAGTGAAACTTAAAGACTAAGTCTTCTTTAATACACGAAAGCCTCTATTGAAGGATATTCAAACCATTCAAGAGACAACAACCAAAGCATGCAAAAGGTTATGGGACAATTCAGATGATCTCATTGAGGAATTCGAAATGAAGTAAATGCCCCCCATCGATGAAGAAACATCTGCCAAGGTGAGAATATTTGAGGTAGAGGAGTATAGAGAAATTAGCCAAGTAAATATAGAAAATTTGACTGAAGTAAATAAAGAAGTTCTAGAGGAATATTTGTTGAAACCTATCAGGTTGATCACAATGACCCAGAGTTTTGTTAAGTGTACAACACAAAAGTTAAAGCAAGAATTTTATACTAAGATTTGTGATGGAGAGTTGGACATGGAGAAGATGCAATCAGATAAGTTAAAGAAAGTAATGTACGATTATTCGCTCTGGAAGGAATATCAAGACCAGATGCAGATGCAGAAAAGCTCATAATTACCTCATTTTCGTAACTAATCAATTTGTCTTATTTCCTCTCTTTTGTAATCATAGTAGGAATAAAAAATGTGAAGAGTCACATCTGAACTGCCATGTGCTTATGTTACACTTTTGGAATGTAAACAGTCTTTGGAATATTATAAAAGAGAGAATTGTAAATGAAAATGGGCTTTTGATTTTGATTGTATCTTAATGGTACTATTACTGTATGGTGAATTGAACAAGAGACATAAATGGAAATTTTGGTACAGATATGTATGGATCAGATTACTCTTTTTATGCATATTCTTTTTGTGAATGTATGCAGTATAGTTTAATGAACTTTTTCTTAATTGTTATTCTATATGTTTATGTTACCATGATTTTCATTATGAATGCAACAATGGTGTAATAAGTTAGTGAAACAACTAATTGTAGCTTTCTTATTATATTGTCAATCTAATTTACTCCTTGCTCTTATGAATTAATTCTATGCAAGTAGTATCATTTTTCACTGTATTCATTACTGCAGTTTGCTCCTGATCAGGATAGTTTAGGATAAGTTAGGAATGCATATTAGAATAGTGATTATTCATTTTAGATTAATTTAGTTTTCAAATTTTTAATTCATCTGAGAACATTATGTTCTCATATTCATATTTAGATAATTTTTAGAGTGGCAACCAGGCCCATATACCGGTCATAAATGTTATCCCAAACAAGAGTTAGTCTAATTGGGACTTGTCATCGGGTGTTCTCCCTTACCTGCTTGACAGGTCATTTAGACCTATCAACAGGATCTTAGACCCATACAATTGTCAACGAATTTAAAGTTGTAGTATAAGGGATTACACATGTAATCTACTCTATTATTGCAGTTGTATAACGATTATCAAAGAAAGAATCATATACACAACTATCTACATAATATAATATATACAATTAAGATATGCACATATGAAGGGACATACAACTATCATAGGACCACTAAAAGGTATCCTTTATTACCCCAATATAATCCCTTGAATCTCCAACATTACAATATTGTGTTATAAGTCTTTATATACAAAATAAATAAAGAATACCCAGTTAGTTATAGATTATGAAACTTCCTTTAGTAGGTTGGTTGATAGACCCAAATCTTCAACTAATGAATATATACATTTATTTGACTTACACTTAACCAAATATAATGAAGACTTTATAAGAAATTGACTTTAATATGGAGAGATGAGTTTATGGTTGATTGATTTAGGGTTTCTGCAACTAAATGGTGTAGATAGATTAATTTTGCAAATGGTTATGGCTAAGACATAGAGCAATGGAAGACTTCAACCTAGTATACTATGAGGTGGAAGATGATATGTCCTTGTCACCAATGTTCAGGTCTCATCGGTAGATACTTAATATATGTAAAGGTAGGAGATTTATAAATAAGTGATAAATATCTTGATGTGATGGATTAAGCTCCTATTGTGTGTATGAAAGATGATAGGTTTGTAGACCAATGGAAGTATTAAGAGGAAGGTGGTTCTTTAAAGAAACCTAATTAAGGTCTTATCAAAAAAATTATTTCAAACTCTCTCCTCATGTCCATTATTTCAAGAAGATTCATGTCTAGTTTACTTGAGTTATGAGAAGTTGTGGTGTCGTGGTCTAGGAGAGGATTTATTGGTAAAGATTCAAGGGTTGTGAATGATACTAAAAGGGTTGCGAGAAATCCAGAGAAAATTTAAGGGGAATAAGGGCATATAGAAGTTAAGACTACTGATACATCGAGACAAAAATAGCAAGAGGCTTTTGAGTCAATCTACAAGAAAAGAAGTCATAAATGCATAATATTGAAGCCAAGAAAGGTTAAATGTTAATGGGGCTAGATGTGGGCTTGTTGGAGGTCGAATGTTTGATAGATAGGGCATTGATTGTGAGGTTTACATGTAAGTTTTTTAAAGGAGAATCTGTGTTCATGGATCATCAAGGTATGGCATCCAATCTTAGGGTATATATCTATTTTCCATGTTTTAATGTGACGATGGTTATGTTTCATGTTGAAAATATTAGAGGATATAGAGATACTTCTTAAGTAGGATTCATAGTGGGGGCCTAAGCTTGATCCATGAATTGAGCTTACCTTTTGTGCAATAGGTGTTGGTTCTTTTGTATGGGTTTTCACTGGACCTTTATAATCAAAATATTTTGGAATGTGTGGGGAATGCTCTTGGTAGGTTTTTTTCCTTGGAGGAGAAATTAATGAGTAAAGAGTATATGAGGGTTATTAGAATATTGGTGGAGTTGAGACTTAGAGAAGTACTTCTAGTGGATATTGAGATATATTCCAAGGGCATTCAAATTTTACCCAAAATTTGAATATTTGGAGGATTTTGTTTAGATGTAATGATTGCCATGAAATAGGTCATATGTGGCAGGAGAGAAAAATACCTAGAAGAATCTTTGATTGGAAGAAATAGGTGTTGGTAAAGAAGATAGTTCATAAATGATCCTAGAGGAAAATTCTCCAAAGGAAGTGATGAAGGGATCGGAAGTCCCTATTTCATCGAATGGAGATGAAGTATTGGTTTGGGAAGGCAATGAGGCACTCTTATAGATCTCAAAAAATTCCCATGTCTTGGAGGAGGATCCAAGTAAGTCTTTCCTAGGTTCACCATTTCAAGGTATGCATTCTTATACTTCCTCTCTATGCACTCAAAAAATTTGTTATGAGCTGCCTTCTTTCGATGGGTGTTCAAGTTATTTGTGTAATAGTAAAGATGATATAAGGGGTTTTGGTCAATTGGTCCCCTCTTATAGTCCTACTTCTTCCTTGAATTATGAGAATAGGGATCATCCAATTTCTACTAATTTTGTTAGTCTCTCAAAGGAGAAGTTAGAATTGGGAAGTTCGATGATTTCATACATGTAGGTGTTAGTTGAGCCACAAGTTGTTGAGGCTCCTTATCAAAAGGGTTTCTATCAATAAATGGTGATAGTATGAGAAACCCTATATTAAATATTCATATATTCTCGGGTATAAAAATAAGTTGGTTGAAAAATGTGGGGTGTTGGAATGGGGTTTGGCACTATATAAGGATGGTCCTAACATAATAGGAAGGAACTCTCACAACACAAAGGCTAAGTCTCAAGCTAAAAGAGAAGTCAAGGAAGAGAAGGAAATTACCATTTGTGGGTCCCTTAGAGCATGGAAGACCTCTAAAGTTAATCTCTAATGATTATTCTTTCCCTAAATGCCAAATGGGTTGAGTTTTCCTCAAAATATCAAGCCTTATAATGTGCATGTGTGGTATACAAACATGATGTCTTGCTGCTTCAAGAAACTATGTGTGGGGTCCAAAGTTGTCAAGTTGGTGTCTTCCTTTCTTAAAGAATGGAGTTTTTGTTCACTGGATGTTGAAGGTATCTTGGATGGATTGGTATTAGGTTGGAGGGATAATCTACTTATTATTTCTACAAATGTGTTGAATGCAGGTATAGAGATCGAAGTCATGCCAAAAGAATTAGGCAAGGTGTACATAATTATCAATTTGTATGGTCCTTATGGGGAGAGAAATATTTTTTGGGAAATCCTTGGGGACTCTAGTATCCTAAATGATAGTAACATAAATATTGGAGGGGGCATAAATCTTACTCTAATTAGAGAGAAATATGAGGAAAGGAAGAAAGGATCCTCTAGTTTTCTTCTTCTTCCATTTTCTTAAAGTTCAAAAGCGTGTCAACATGGAATTGGTCAAAGTCATTCCTACATGGAGAAATGGTAGAGAAGGGATCTCAAAAAGGATGGATGGATTCCTAGTGGCTGAGAAATTAGTGATATATAAAACAAGGATCTAATCTCGGTTAAGTTATGGCATTTTTTCGAATCACATGCCCATAATTATTCAAATTAACTATGATGATATCAAGCCTCTTGCACCCTTTAAGTTTAATCACCCATGGTTATTCAAGGAAGACTTCAAAGATTTGATTTATATGGAGTGGAGAAATTATGACAATAGTAATGAAGACTTAGTCATGAAGCAGTTTGTAAACAATCTAAAAAGAGTAAAAGTTGCAGAAATTGTGTGGGCTCATAATTATGTTGAGAAAGACAAAAAAATATCTCAAATATGTGGAGGAAGGGTTAAAGTGCCTTCATTTTTTTGTAAGTAAGCAAATATATTCTATTGTAATATTAACAAAATATTCAAAGATGATAGCATGGGTATAGAAACTACTGCCAGTCTGTTATGTTCTTAGAGTTCAGCAAGACATAGAGTATGTTGGCTTTCCCATAGGGAAACCAGGATAGACTATAAGACTGAGTAATTAGAGAACATATAATGTCCAAAAAGAAACTAAAATACATCCTCCAAAAAAGATTGAGATTGGACATGACTAAATAGTGATTATATTGATCATGAGGGTGAATGAAATAGGAAATGAAAACACCAAATGCAGACATCGTGATGGAGGAACATGGGCGTGAGACTGAGAATTCCCATCACCGGCTCCCATTGCAGAGTGGATCTAAATGGGGGTATATTTAGAGGAACCCTCCTGAGCTAATTGAATGGTGCTTCCATGCTTCTTAACCAACCATGAATAGAGGGTGAGCAACAAATGATTCTATTTCTCGAGAGCATCAAACCATTGTCAAAATTATTTGCAGTTTGGTTCTTTTTCCAACATTACTTGGGCAAAGAAATTTCTGGTGTGCTAGTAAAGCTCCATTGTACGAAGGAAATTAGTGTCTTTGGTTTTGCTAGTACTCAAATCTAGGATGTACTCATCCATTTTTTGAGTAACCACTTCGTCATCCTTGTAAGCTTTGATGATCTTAACATCCTATTCAATTGACCAAATGAAGGCCTAAGATGAGGGAGGAGTGGAGGCCTTATGAACCTCATGTGCTACTTCAACATAAGAAGCTTCATTGTATTTTATACTGGCATATTTTTCTTTATGAGAGGTAAGTGGAGCCAGAGGAGTTCACGAGAGAGCCAAAACACAATTTCCAGAGCTATCCCAGACAAACCGTTTTCCAGAAATAATAATGTCAAGAAGATACATGGTTACCCGCCTAGATATCATCTTTGAGAGATATACTTAAGAAAAAAATACAAGTAAACTACCTAGGACAACTACCATTCGAGTGGGATTCATTGTCACATTTGGAACCTTAATTTTCACCAATACCACTGGCATAATTCGAGCCCATTGCAATCACCTTCTACTTTGTCTTCGGTGGGGGATCGTCCTTGCCATGAACTCTCACCATCAAACTTGTGCGAGATAAGTCATGTTCGAGACTACACGTGGCCAGTTGCATGTCTGAGAGACATGGTGCATGTGTGAATTCACTGTCATACTTTGTAGACACACAATCCAGGGGAGTTAAAGTCCCTTCTTGAAAACAATGGAGCAAGTTTTTTTTTAGAAGAAGAATTTTGTAAACTTAAAGAATTGGAAGGGAAAAAGAAGACTCTTTTTTATAAGGATGAAGTGGAATGGAGGCTTAAAAGTACAACAATTTGGACTTTTGAATGAGATAAGAGTACAATTTCCATAAATATGCTAGTTATAGAAGAAATGTGAATACATTATGGGAAATTAGTAGGCCACATGGTACTAGAGCCAAATCTTTTAATGAGATAGTTGAAGTGAGAAAAAATCATTTTAAAACCTTTTCAGAGATCTTGAGTTAGCCAATACTGGTGAAATCATGAACATTGTTAGATTATTTTGCAAGCTCATCGATGGACAAATGAAAGTAGACCTACAAGAAAAGGTACTAGAGGAAGCTATTAAAGTTGTTTTAACTTCTTTCGAACAAGCTAAAAGTTCAGTGCCTGATAGGTGAACTGTAGAATTATGCTTGGATTTTATGGACTTGGTGGAAGATGATCTATGAAGGATGGTTGAATAATCTAGGGTCTTAGGGAGTGCTATGGGATCTGTTAATGATATGTTTATGGTTCTTATTCCCAAGAGCCAACATCCCATCTCCTTCGATGAATTCATTCTTATCTCATTGTGTAATTTGGTATATAAGTTAGTTTAAAAAATTGTTTCTAATATACTCAAAGAAATTATGTCTAAGGTGGTTTCAGAAGAACAATTTGGATTCATGTTAAATAGGAAAACACATGATGCAGTGAGAGCTGCACAGGAAGGAATGCATTCAATCATAGCTCTAAAAATTATCATGATAGTGATTAATCTAGATCTTGCAAAAGCTTATGAAAAAGTTAATTGGTTATCTCAAGATACTTTTGATCTAGTTGGGTTTAAACTTGTAGACCGTTGTATGGATTATGGGTTTCTTCTTCTTCATTTTCTAATCCTTCTTCTACTTCTTCTTCTTCTTTGCAGCTTGGATCCTTTGTTTAAACATGTTCTTTCATCTTCTAATTCCTTGCTTCATCCACTTTCACATTGGCACTCTCTACAATTTTTCCCCATGCTTTATTGTAACATCGATAAGCCTTGCTTCTTGATGAATAACCCAGAAAGATACCTTCATCAGCTTTGGAGTCAAGTTTCCCAAGTCCTCGTCATCTCTCTTTATGTAGCACTTGCTTCTGAAATCTTTGAAGTATTTAACTGTTGGTTGTCTACCCTTCCATAATTCATAAGGTGGCATGTTGTTGTTGACTCTGATTTTCTCTCTATTCAGAATGTAGATTGTGGTGTGGATTGCTTCTCTCCAAAACTTGTTTGATAGATTAGCTTCATTCAACATTGTTCTATCCATCTCTTGTATGGATCAATTCTTCCTTTCTGCCACACCATTATGTTGTGGAGTTATTGCAGCTTAAAAATGTCTCATTATTCCATGAAGCTCACAAAATTATTCAAATTCTTTTGGGATAAACTCACCTCCTATGTTTGATCTCAAGAACTTGATTTTCAAATCAGTTTCTTTTTTAACCAAGGATTTCAATGCTTTGAAATTCTCAAACGCTTCATATTTTTCTTTTAGAAATGTAATCCATGTCATTCTAGAATAATCATCAATAAGCAGCATGAAGCAATTTTCACCTTATAGAATTTGTGTTCTTTTAGGCCCACAAATATCTGTATGAACGAGTTCCAATTCTATGTTGAGCACTCCTTTGATTTGAATCTTGCTCTTGTATGTTTCCCATGTTGGCATTTCTTACAAATACTATTTGAAGGTTTAGAAATCTTTGGTGTATCTCTCACTGCTTGTTTGGTGTTGATTTTTACTAGGTTATCAAAGCTTATATGACCCATTCTTCTATGCCATAACCAGCTCTCATATATTTGTCCCATATACCATTTTTCTCCATTGATCTCATTGAGGATATATACATTAGTTGAGGTTCTATATTCATTTTCCACTAATCTTCCCGAGCCTTTCTTCCTTATCTCACAACCTTGAGAATCAAATGTGAGAGTGTGTCCTTGATCACACATTTGACTAACACTGGGAATATTATGTTCCAAAACTTCAACATACAAGTCATTCTCTATTTTAGTCTTTCCATTATCAAGACTAAGAGTACCTTTTCCAACTATCATTGTGGTAGCATTATATCCAAATGTTACACTTCCTTCATTTACTTCCTTCAAAGTGAGAAACTTGTTCTTGTCCCTTGTCATGTGGCCTTAGCATCCACTATCAATGTACCATTTGTTTCATTCGTTTTGAGTATGAAGGGAAATTTGCAAAAGCATATATTCCTCCTTATTTTTCTTTACTTGCTCCTACTTCCCTTTCCAAACTCTCATGGGTTCTTTATTTTGTTTAGTAAGGGTATCTTCTTCCCTATTTTGTTTAGAAGTTTCCACTAGGTCACTTCTACAAAAACATGTTATCTGCCCATAGTTGTTGCACTTACAACATACAATATTGTAATCAAATAATGGAGAAAATGAATTATAGTTTCTATTTGAGAACCCATAAGTACTTATGTTTTTTTTCCATACATGATCATTTCTTGCATATGCTCCAGAATCTATTTCTTTATCACCAAAGTGATTGCAAGAAAAACAATAACCAAGGAAAGAGTTTTGGTATCGAGTTGTGTGAGGCCATCTTGGTGGGAAAGATCTTTTGAATCTTTCCTTGTTGTCTTTGGGAGGAATGTCAATTTTTTGCAAAACATCATTTTCTCTCTTCCTATTGTCTTCGTCATTGATGCAACTTTTGAGTATATAAGCATAACTTTTAGATTTTCTTTCATTTACTTTCTTCGATGGCTCTATAGATTTTGAATCTTCTTTGGTGATCATCTGACTCTTATCATAGCCAAGAACATTTTTAATGAGTGGTGATCTTTGGCATTTGATGATATCATCTAAGATTTTAGTGCTCTTAACAAACTTCAAGATTCTATTCAACTGAGTGATTGACTTCTCCAATTCCTTTCTTAAGGAAACAATTTCAACTTCCAGCTTCTCGCAATTTTCTTCCTTCTCCTTCAATTAGATTCTCATTACTTCTTATGCCCTTTTTACCTCTTATAGTTGAATCGTTAGGCTGATAATAGTCTTCTTTGTTTTTTCAAGGCTTTGTGACATTTTTTTTGTTGCATCACGATCCTCCTCTTCATATTTCTGCAGCTGCTCCTTTTGTTTCAAAATCATTTTCTTAAGCTTATTTATTTCTCTTAAGGCACAAATGAGTACTTTTTTTTGTAAGTGAGTCTAAGAGCCTGTATTACTAAAAGAGGGTTATGGTACAAAAAAGGGAACCCCCTGGTCTGCCAAAAAGGAAACTAGGCCAGAGGTTCCTAAGTTGCGCTTTCTAAAAAAAAGCAAGGGGTATGACCGGACTGCCACTGTGGGAAACTAGCCCAGTCCTACCATATCCAGTTTTTGACAAGATAATCACAACAGAAATGAAAAAGAAAAACAAAGACTAAACAGACACAGGACTGACCCAACTGAATTTCCAATAGACTAACCAGACACTAGTCTAGGATGATGATATGTTTCTTTCCTTCATCAGCTTGGCCCTTGTTCTCCTCCTTTTGGGAGACCGTGCGAGTCTTTCTGATGTGTGTTGGTGCTCCATTCCTATCGGCTGACGTGATCTCCATGTGATGGACGTAGCATAGGTACAGATGGAATTGAGCAGCCAACCACTCAATCTTGGCTTTCTGGTCCTTCTCGACCTTAGTTAGCAGTTTGGTAATGGTTTCCAAACTACTGAGGTGTCTCAAGATTTCGTTCAGCAGTTTCGCATGTTCCTTACTGCTCTCATGTCTAGCGTCCTCCCTTTCTGAGCTCACTTTTCCAATCAGCATATTTGTTTTCCACGCTATCTCCACCACTTTATGGTAGAGGTTTTCCCTGGGTTGCGTGGCTCCTAGGTCAGTTACCCAGTCTGTTTTTTGATTCAGAGCATCCCATGTTTTTCCCTTGTGATTTCTTTTGATTTCCTTTTCCAAACGGTTAATGGTCGTCTTTCCTTTCGGTGCAACCAGGGTATGAAAGGTTCCCTCCATGTCTTTGACTGCCTGCTCCATCCTTGAAACCCGTTAGGGATTTTTCTAAGTTCCCTTCCCCATGTGGTTCCTTTTGATGTGTGTTCGCTTCATTTGCACCATCCCGTCTGGCCTATGGAAGTTCCTTTGCTGGATTCTCAACATTTTTCTTGTCCTTGTGTCTATGGTGGCTCCTACAGCTACGCTCCTTTTTTTACATCTATTTCTATTGTTTCTTCTCTTATTGAAATTTCCCTGCTGCGGGCTCATCCTTCCAAGCATGGTCAAATCGTAGAGGTGAACCTTCCCGTCCTTTTTCCCCATCATGATATGTATGATCATGATGACTCCACCGTTATCCTTGTATGGGCCCTTGCCGCTGCTCGCTTGATATCTTAATGTTACCCATGATTTTGGTCATCATGATGATGTATTGATGTTGGTGTATTCAGGCTCTTCATAAGAACTTTCTCCTGAGAAAAGTTATGTTCATCTCTTCCCAGAAAACTCATTTTTAAAGAGAGTTCGTAGGCTGCTAGTATCCCAGGGTGTGAGAATGACCCATTCTCGCAGGCTGCCTTAAGATGGAGTGCGAACTTCTCACACTGTGTAACATAGCTAGGGTGCGAACCTTCTCTAAAGCATGGAAAAAGATGAATTCTCGATGTTTCTAGAAGGGAAACTTCTAGAAGAATGGGTTGGCATTCGAATGGCTATCCTTGTACTAGATTCCCTGATATTGTGGGATCATTCTTATCTAAGTAACCATCTCATTCTCTCCTATATATTGATGGAATTCTCATG
>JASDQU010011078.1:135133-151380 GCA_032191745.1 Picea mariana
CATGAGTGTGTGCACATATTCTATGTTTCATAAGTCGTAGGTTTGATACCTTTAGTTAAAAAAATCATCATCTGTCAATATCAATGCTTTCCTACCATCATCAGGTAAGTTTACAATATCGACATCTGTTGGTTCCTAGAAAAATAATGCCGTGTCACTCTCGTGTGTTATTTTTAGCACCAAAATTATGACCTAGCCCATTCATGCCTCTTGTAGGTCCCTCCTTCTACCTTCTCACATATTTCATTCCGACAAAGACATTCTAGAGGAAATGATGGCACATAACTACCCTTGGGACACGATCCACCATCGATTATTATTCCTCCCTCATGTTGATTTTCACCCTACCATAACATATGATATCTTTGTGGTTAAAACAAAAGACTCCATTCCTCATGGGCACACATATTGGTTCAAAAATCAAATCCTCACCCCCGATGTTTTTAAAGCAGGAAACATGACCAACATTTCCCCAACTGTCAAAGTGGATATTTCCATCAAATTGGGCATCGCCAAATAAATTATCCTTGTATTTCCATGATCTCTAGAGGAATTCCGTACTTATAAGGATATTTTCTAGGAGTTTTGGGACATATTTTCTTGTTCATACCCCAAAATTCTTAGTCTTGACCCTGCCATTGTTGAACACCATGTCGACACATGGCCTAACATTGCACCTATTTGTCAAAAGGAACAACCTCTTCACCCATCCAAAGTGATGGACATCAAATAAAAAATTGATAACCTTCACAAAGTTTGTTTCATCTACCCCATCACATACTCTTCCAGGGTCTCCAATCCCATCCTTGTCAATACAAAACAGGGAATCAATCATGTTTTCAAAGATTTTAGAGACTTGAACCAAGCTTGTCCCAAAGAAAACTTCTTGACTCCCTTCATTGATCAATTGATTGATGCATGTGATAGGCATGCAGTCCTTTCTTTCATAGATGGATTATCAATATATAACCAAATCCAAATCAATGACATGGACAAATAAAAAATGACTTTCACTACACCGTGGGGTAGTTTCACATATTGAGTCATGCCTTTTGGTGTAAAAAATAATAGTGCCACCTTCCAGTAGGCTATGAAATATGTCTTTCATGAAATTTACCAACTCATCCTATATTTACTTGGATGACCTAACGAATTGATCCATGAAGCAATCCCAACATTTCAAATACCTTTGCACTATCTTCCAAAGATGTCAAAAGTACAAGATTCATTTGAACCCCCTCAAATGCATTTTTGTGTCAAAGTCGATCGCTTGATTGGATTCATCATATCCTAGCAAGGAATCATGATTTACCCCCTCAAGGTCCAATCAATTAGTAAAATCCCTCCTCCCAAGAGTTTGCACCAAGTAAAAATTCTACAAGGAAAGGCCAATTTCTTGCACCACTTTGTCCCCGATTATGGCACTTGCAAACATGGATTCTTGTGCCTCTTATGTCAAGACACACCTTTTCAATGGTATGATCTATTCAATATCCCAAAATGTTTCCTTGAGACATGTTGGCCCTTGGTTATGGAAGAAAGTGAGGATTAAGGAAGAAAGGTGAAATACAAACTGTGCGGATGGCATACTGACTGATATTGGGTCGAAGTGATCAAAGAAGCAGAAAAGAAGGAGCGGAGTAAGGGAAAGCTAGCCGTTGAACACAAATATCAAGGATGACAGATCAAGAAGGAATATAGATCATGGACAACTCATCAAGCGGAAGAAGACGTCAACAAGTGCTTTGGAGCACCTCGTGGGAAAGAAGGAATGATAGGCTAGCGAAGCCTTGAAAACGTGGGTCAAGTTGACCTAGGGTTTTGGTATCTAGGGTTTTGACACCTAGAAGTTTTCCATTGTAATTTATAAATAAAGGTATAGAAGACCTGGGATGGGTTCATTGATGGTTATTTGATTTTTGTTGATTCTAAGTTTATCAATGTGGATTAAAACAGTGAGTATTTTTGTGTAGAGAAGTATTGTATCAAGAGAGAATTTGTATTGTAAGATCTTCAGCTGGGTGCAAAGATCAACCCTGCAGATGGGTGCGTAGGGAGGAGAGAAAGAGAGAGAGACCTGGAAGCTAAGTGCGTAGATAGAACTGTATGTTTTCACATAATATCAAGAAACACAGTTCTATGGACATGTCCCTAGGGAGAGGGTGAACCACGTATATCTTGTTGTTCTGTGTGATTGATGTTGTATTCTTTTGCTTTATGTTATTCTATTATTGCATCATTGTGTTAGATCTGAGACATAGCTCGCATAGTAGGACTAAAGGAGATAAATAATAACTAGATATCTGTGTGTTGTTCCTTTGAATCCACTTGCATTTCCTCTGGTTGTAGACACCTGTGTCCTGCAACCCCCTATTGCTACTTCAGGTGAGACTGCATCTACTTCGTAGGTGTTTCCGAAAGGGCCAATAGTTAGGGATTTTTGGTGTGATGTTAGAGTTGAACCCTAGGTCTGCCCCTATGCCAACAAATGGTTCCTTTCTCAGGACCGAGATCTTCTTGAGGGAATGTCAAGGTGGTTTCCATCGAAGACAAAGATTCAAAAGTGGATAGAAGAACAAGAAAAGGACTTCGCTAGGGCTCAGAATAAGAACCCTAATATTAGCACAGAGGATTGGTTGGGAAGGTATATCTTTACTGATATACACAATATTTTCTTTGGAGGAATTCATAAAGAGCTATGCGATTGGTTAACCAGACTAGCAGATACCCAGTTTGAGATCAGATCTAGACCACCTATGGTTTGGACGTCGGCGTTGATCAAGAAGGTCAAGAGAGTTAATAACGTCATTTCAAGAGTAGTATACCACTAGTTTGATAGAACTATTGGAGGGTACATTACCGAGTTTTCTATTGATAGAGTAGAGTCATATAGCCAAGCAGAGAGGTATTTCTTTAAAGGACCTAGAGAAATTTTTTTACACTTTTTGAAGTTGAAGATCAATATTCTATTTCATGAGAAGAACATGTGATATAGTAGGAAAACCCCTCTACGGACTACACCAGGGTTCTAAAGCGCAGACAGAGATAACTGTCTAAAGTATCCTCCTTTTTATCAACTATTCTGACATTAACCCACAATCATACATAAAAGACAAAGTATAGGGATTCGATAGGAATACCTTAAAATCCATGTTCAGTGACGATCCCTTTGCGCTTGGTTGTTTCCTAACCACAAGTCTCCTCCCAAGGTTGAACTGCATTCACCAAAAGACAAAGAAGAAACTACAAGTATGCATTCTATATATGGATTAGTGGGTTAGACATCATAACCAATAAATGTAAACAAATCATAAATATTTAAGACATCATTTGGCAGGACGGATAAAGTACTTATTTATATTAATCTCACAAAATTCATTTACAAAATGAGATCGACACTACTCCTCAAACTTGGTCCTGGGATCCTCTTAACCATGCACCAATTGATTCCATGTATTCTTCTTCTCTTCAGTTCTCTCTAGGGGAATGACAAGGATTTTCAAAGGAGGAAGAAGGAATTCTGGATCAAACTCACAATGTGGTTGCAAAATATTGGGGCAAAGGGGGAATATTGAAATGGGCAGAGTTTCTATGCTCTCATTAAATTGGTCCAGAAGAACATCCCTTAAGGAGTCCATAGTTAATCTCTTTTCAGACTCCTTAAAAAATGAACAGATTTTCGAGTGACATTGTCTTTGTCACAATTGTTAAAATGGTTTTGAATATATGTCTTTTCGGTGCTAGTTTATCCCTTTTTCGAACCGACTAGACTATGTTCAAAAAAAGGTACCCTAGTAGAGTCTTCTTTTACGCTTTTTTCAAACTCTCTAAAAATGAAAAACCACCGAGCTTACCTTCTCTGGGCTTGTTAAAATTACATCAAAGGACATTATCATTGTGTCTTATTGATCACATTTGCATTCCTGCATCTTTGGCCTAATGCTGGCTCCATGTTGCTCTCAACAAAGTATAGGGATCCGATAGGCATATCTTAAACTCCACGTCCAGTGCGATCCCTTTGTGCTTAGTTGCTTTATCACTGTAGATCTACTCCCAAGGCCAACCTGCATTCACTAAAAGACAAACAAGAAACTACAAGCATGCATTCTATATAAGGATTAGTGGGTTAGACATCATAACAAAAAATGTAAACAAATCATAAAGATTTAAGACATCATTTGGTGGGACGAAAAAAGTATTTATTTATATTAATCTCACAAAAGTCATTTACAATATGAGACCAACAACTGCTCCTCGAACTTGGTCCTGGGATCCTCTTTACCATGCACCAAATGCTTCCACGTATTCTTCTCCTCTTCAATTCTCTCTAGGGAAATGGCAAGGGTTTGCAATAAAGGAAGAAGGAATTCTGGCTCAAACTCACAAAGTGGTTGCAAAATATTGGGGCAAAGGGGGAATACTGAATTGGGCAGAGTTTCTATACTCTTGTGCTTCTCCTTGGAATGGGGCCCCATCACCTTCTTTTGTAGGCCAAAAGAGATAGTAACGGTTGGGGTGACTGCATATGGGCGGTCAATTGATTAAGTAATGGCCTGGAAACCTGCATCCCTTTTCAATTTTTTGTTTTTCACTATTTTTTGTGAGTGTGCGCGTGTTATCGGACTAATCGGTAGGTGTGGACACTAATAGATCTCCGTAGATCCACTTGGATCTAGAACAAAACAGGACAGGACATGACTCTTTCCCTAAGTTTTGACCATTGAATTAGCTAGTAGGAAAGAACAAGTAACATAACTTTATATCGCTTCCTAGGGTCTTTGTTTCTCCTGCTTCGCTCCGGTGCTCTTGTAAGGTCAAGACCAAGACAACACAAACCAACCAAAGTGAAGATAGAAAAATATATTCAATTGTCAACTTATGTGTATGATCAAGGAATTACACAATAAAGTGAGAATAGCTTTATGGGAAAGGGACATGCCACAATATCATATTGATTGAAAGTAAAGATTACAACCTGATTTCCTTGATGTCGCAAGCTTCCTTTCGATGGATCTTGGCTCCAACACACACACTTGCTCAATCCTTGTATGAAGAAGATCAAATTCTCTTGATAGACTTGCTAGAGTCTCCAATCTCCTGTTCAAGCTAAGTCCTTCACACAATTCTTTCACCAATTCTCCAATGAATCTTGCTTAACCTTTTCCATGAGAATTCCATCAATATATAGGAGAGAATGAGATGGTTACTTAGATAAGAATGATCCCACAATATCAGGGAATCCAGTACAAGGATAACCATTTGAATGCCAACCCATTCTTCTAGAAGATTCCCTTCTAGAAACATTGAGAATTCATCTTTTTCCATGCTTTAGAGAAGGTTCGCACCCTAGCTATGTTACACAGTGAAAGAAGTTCGCACCCCAGTTTAAGGCAGCCTGCGAGAATCAGGCATTCTCACACCCTGGGATACTAGCAACCTGCGAACTCTCTTCAAAAATGATTTTTTTGGGAAGAGATGAATATAACTTTTCTCAGAAGAAAGTTCTTATAAGGAGCCCGAGTACACCATCATCAATACACTATCATGATGACCAAAATCATGGGTAACAGAATGCACCCCAAAGTATGAGGCCGGAACCAGTGACAGTCGAAAGACTTTGTAAGCTGCATGTGTGTGTCGAAAACCAGGAGCACACCTAATCGAAAACCTGCAAACACCCAAGCATCTGTAGAATATCATATATATCAATTCTGAGGTAGGCATTTCCATACTCAGATCACAGACGGATGAAAATTATAGACATGGGTCATGGCCACCAATCATACACTGTGGATCCATGTCGTCAAAATATAGCATAGCCAACATGAATACACTATGGATCTATGTGAGAAATTTCAAATTAAGACGACATAGCCACGAGACATACACAGTGGATCTATGTGTCGCAAATTATACATACTCCATTGCAACCTGGACAAAGAGATGATATCCAGGGTCTTCAATCTCGTCGCCCAAAAGTATGAATCTAACCATGTGATTACATGTGTTGAATTCGAACATGGAATAAACCACTTGATTACCGGTTATTGATGAAACCGTTAACAAGTGCGAGGGAAATCACCATTGATGTCAATGACTCCCAAGGTACTCTAGTACAATCCATCGAGTATGAATGAGTGAGTTGAAGCCGAACAACCGATGGAATCTTTCGATCAGGGGTCAATGATGTAAACCCACTGTCGAAAGTGAGGAAACCTGCCATTGAGGCATGCAAGCTCCAAGGTACCAAAGAATTTCTAAGTCTTGATTCTGGATAATGAGTTGAAGTCGAGGGAACAAAACTCGTCACAAGAGGGCCTTGATGTATCCCCCATCAATGACATGAAATGAGTAACAGATTTTGAAGGTGGAACAGAGTATGATGTAAATTAAACTGGACACAGGGAAGGTCGACACAGAGAGAATGGACAACTGCAGATGGCTGGCTCAATAGAGGTTTCAGATGGACTTCTCTTGAAAATATGAACGACACGACCAATGATTTGGCAGCATTGACTCAAAGACGACACAGGGAATGACCTTTTAGCAAATCGAATGAGAGACAAATGGATTTCCCAAACCAACTTCAAATATAATGAATGGGGGGTGTCATGTTCAAGAGAGACACTTACTGCCAATCAATATGAAGATGATAGCATATCCCTTTCCCAAATTTCCCCCACCATTTCTGGCGAGTACCTCTTTATTTTTACGCAAGCTTGAGGAGGATAACATATGCTTGTTGATATAAGCTTATCCTTCGGATAAGTCCTTCGGAATATGTTTAACGAACCCTGAGAAGGAGTGGTTTGGTCCCATTATGGGTCTGTCGATGTTTGTTTAACGAGTCCAAAGATAGAAAACTCGAAGGTTTTTCATGATTATAGAGTCTAGAAAAAAACTTAAAAGAGAACTCTCTTAGTTCCTTTTTCGTAAAATAGTCGGATGAGACCGAAAAAGAGATAAATTATCGCTCACCAGAGGATTTCTTTAGATACTTTATCGAGCGTGAAAATAGCAAGGTCGCTCGGCTATCTTTTCATGTTTAGAGAGTATGAAAAGAGCTTAAAGAGGACTCCAGGGGGTTCCTTTTTCGTATAACCTTGTTGAGCCCGAAAAATTAATAAAAGTATGCTCGATTGCGTTCTCATGTATTTTCGAGCGCGATAACGGACAAAGACCACGCTCGAGGTTTTATAAAAAAAACCATAAAAAACAATCAAAACATGGATGAAAAAAGAAAAATTATTTCCGCATCCCTGTATATGAACATCGAAGTCATTATGCCTGCAAAAGTTACACTCAAAAAGACATTAGGGATTAGGGTTTAATAGATAAATAATCATAAAAAACCAAATAACATGGTAAAAGTAAATATAAAGGAGTAAAACTCTTTTTACCATATCATTTTCACTTTTCCACTATTTGAGCTCAAAAACCCCTCTTTTACCCTCGAAGTTTGGGGTCAGATTGTGGGAGTTATGAGCATCCATTCGGTGAGCCATCAGCGACAGTGAGGTAGGCTCTTTGTCTTCTACTCTTTCATGGTTTAATTTTTCATTTTCATTGGTTAAAATTCATTTTTTGAGTTGATTTTATGAGCCCTACTTGCGCTCAGCCATTCTCGCAGGTGGGCTACACGGGACTTGTGAGAATGGGTGATTCTCGCAGGTGAACCCACAACAACCTGCATGGTTCTCGCACTATGCCCAAAGGACACCTGCGAGAACCACAAAGCACAAAAGTTTTTTAAGAATTTACTCAATAAAAAAGAACCAATTCATGAATAGAGTTGCTAATCCTCTTTTTTTGCTTCTTATGCAGGTAATTGGCCATCAAAATGGTTCTTGAATGGCATGAAAGGGAGCACAAAAAAGACAATGCTATTGCCGGAAATCATCCACCCACTATTGCTGCTTTGAGAAAATGTGGCCTTCTGAAGTACTTTTTTATCCCGAGCATGAGGGCCCAAGTCAGGTTATTAGAGTAACTTGTGCGTATGTGGGATCCTGATCAGCAGGTATTTCATGTAGGGATCCACACACTATCCTTAGACATTGAGGACATTTAATTCTTGACTGGACTGTCACGGCATGGGTACCATGTGAGCCTGACTGGTAGCAGAGGTGGTGGGCTGCCTATGAGTGAGTACTGCCACTTACACTGTGTTCCCGAGGCAGAGAGGAAGAAAGGGAAAGTATCTATTTGGGGGGTACATGATTTGACCCTCCATACTATCTTTTTTACCATAGCTCGGATGGCTGGGAGCTTCGCTCCTCACATAGAGCTACAGACTTACTTCCAGTATGCTATTGAGTGTACTGAACCTTGGGTTTTTAACTGGGTAGATGCAGTGCTTCGTAGCATAAAAAGGCAGTTGACCAAATGAAAACGAGGCAACCTGAAGCAATTTGGGTACAGATCTTTGTTAGTCTCCTTCTTTCTCAAGAGGGTTCCATTACTGAGACTGCAAGTTGAGTGGAATTTACCGGCTTCTAGGGATCCAAGAATGCTGAGATGGTGTCAGCTCATTGCCCGACATGTAGCTGGACCGATCATCAAGTATGATGATGCCTTCTTTGACTGGCTTCAACCATAGATGTTGATGGTTGACGATTATGCTTATGCCGGGTTGGATTTTCGAGGAGATCCAGACTTAGTCCTTCCGGAGGATGCTCAGTGGGGGGAACTTGGTAAGAAGCACACAATTTTTTTCCTTTTTAAATGTTTTTGTTAATTTTAACATATTCAAATGTTTTTTATTTTATATGTTCATCCAAAGACTAAATACAAAATTCATTGTTGATGACATAGATGTTGGCCCTTATCGACCTCCTGGTACTTCTCCCATTCAGCGGTGAGGAGAGGTAGCACCAGTGCCACAATGGGAAGCCGGGGATTACCAAGCAGTGGAAAAAAACTTAGAGGGTTTGACAACAGATATACCAGACATGCCTCTTGGAGAGGTTCCATGACGCGATCAGTGTCATACAGTAATAGTGTCAGAGTCCATGAGTTGACTGCTCCGTAGAGTTGCCTGGGCAGTTGTGTGTTACCGTGAATGTCATCCATGATGTCACTTTGTAGAAGCTATGAGCTTCAGATTTTGACATTTTGGTCTTCGGACAAAACTTTTTGTAAAAAAAACTCTTTTGATCGTTATATATACAGACGGCTTCTACCGATTTATCATGTATTGTGTGAATTGATGTGATTGATTTATAAATGATCCAAATGTCTATCTAATACATAGTTAGTGAATGCATTAGTTAATGTATTTAGACATATAGGAATATGTTGATATTCAATGTAATCAAAATAACGCTCCAAGAGGCGAATTCACAAATACACCCGTAACAAAGTAGGACTTCGAATAGTATAGACATTACTAAATTGTAGTACTACAAGCTACGAATCGAGTCACACAACCAAATGATGGATTCCAAGCGAGATATCATCAACCAATAATTCAATAATGGTGCTACACTCTGCAATGTTGCTGGTTGCACAGCCGAGACACACACCTCGTAAGGAGAGAAGTTCGTTTGTAGGGGCGTAAATTGGCCATGCAGCGGAAGCAAGGTTCTGAGTACTATAGCTAGCGCCATTAGAAAAGATGATATAGGGTAACGAAGACTTTGACATCTAGAAATCAAACACAATGTCACATAAGGGCAGAGACCAGATAACGACAAAAGCAAGCTACAATAACACACAAGAAGTATGATACAATAAAAATACAAGTACTCGTGCAAAGATGATTTTATGCATAGTACTTCTTCAAGTACAACCCATTCTTGGGTTCACTCAAAGGGATACCATCGTAATATACTAACTCATAAGCTCCTTTTTCCAAAACTCGTTGAACAATATAAGGACCTCGCCACATGGCTTCGAATTTTCCAGCTCTTAGCATATCTCGATCTTGATCATAGAGGAGAATGAGATCTCCTTCGGAGAAAACGTGAGGGTTGACATGTTGTCATATTGGGCCTTGACACATTTCTTCTGAGCTTCTATAACTAGGGTAGCATCTCGTCGAGTTTCGTCTAATCGCATAAGATACAATAAACGTTCTTCCTCAGCAGAAGTGTTTGGTAGGAGTTCAACAACTAGTTTTAATGAGGGTATCTCGCATTCAATCGGGAGAATAGCTTCCAAACCATAGACTAACTGGAAAGGTGTAAACCCAGTAGCAGATTTGACGGATGTCCGATAAGCCCACAATGCCGAAAACAACATTGTGTGCCAACTTGTTTTGTGAATCCCTATCATTCGTCGGAGCATAGTTATGAGAACTTTGTTAATTTGTTTGACTTGGCCGTTGGCTTGTGGGTAATAGGGCATTGAGTTATCATGGTGAAGACCCAACTTTTTCAGTAAGTTCGGACATCATGAAGTTTATGAAGTGGCTACCATGATCAATGACGATAGCTTGGGGAACACCAAAACAAGCTATGATGTGATTAAAAATGAATAATGTTGCAGTCTTTCTAGTGTTGTCAAATGTCGGCATCGCCTCGGCCCATTTCATAAAGTAATCGACAGCTACAATAATGTAACCATGCCCCTCGGCTGAGTGAGGGTGACATATCATGAAATTGATGCCCCATTTCACAAAGGGACCAACTGAGACCACAGGGTGAAGAGGAGCAGGATGTGACCGTATCTTCTGATTATAGGTTTGGCAAGCATGGCATTTTTTAACGACGATTATGCAGTCGTTAAATAAAGAAGGCCAAAAATACCCTACTCGTAAGATCTTCTGGGTAGTAGCATACCCAGACATATGACCACCACAGGCTCCAGAATGGTAGTCATTCAGAGCTTTCTCGACTTTATCGAACATTAGGCAACATCGAAAAACAGAGTCAATTCCCCGAGGATAATATATTGACGGGCTTGATAGCGTATGCGACGTCGGTCAGTACTAGACAAAGTTGGCTGAAAAGTCTGGGTTTGGAGATATATAATGATATCACCATACCAAAGATCATCTGTGCTGATAAGGAAAAGAGATTCATTGGGTAATGAATCAGTTGCCACATTTTCCGTTGCAGAATGGGGAAAATCGCATATCAACTCAGCAAAAACTAAGGACTTCTTGGACTTGGCGCGTTCGAAATCCAAATCAAACTCCTGGAGTATCACAATCCATTTGGAGTATTTTCCCCCTAACAATTGACGTGTCAGAATGTGTTGCATAGGGTTGCAATGAGAAATCACTGTAGTCTTGCGTGAGAGGATATAGTGCCGGAAGCATTGGATGACATGGACGGCAGCCAAGGCCAGTTTTTCGACATGTAAATACTTGATTTCAGTAGGCATTAGACTTCGACTCAAGTAGTAAATAACATGTTCATCATTAGCATCATCCTCTTGGATGAGAACCATACCAATGGTGTAATCCGAGGCAACAAGATAAAGGAAATAATCACGACTATAATCGGGGGGAAAGAGAAGCGGAGCACACGTTAGGGACAATTTCAAAGCCTCGAAAGCATTGTTGTCAATGGTATCCCAGACGAACTCTAAACCCTTTTTGAGGAGCTGCGTAAATCCACGAGTTATCTCGGCATAATTTGGGATAAAACGACGAAGAAATTTTGCTTTCCCCTGTAAACTTTGCAACTAGCGAAGATTAGAAGGAGGAGAGATATTAAGGATCACCTCAACCTTTAAAGGATCCACCCAGATCCCTTGACGCGAAACGATAAAACCTAGAAGGCGGTCGGATTCCATGCAGAAAATGCTCTTATGAGGATTCAAACGTATACGATAGAACTTACAACGAATGAAAATGGCTTGGAGGTGGGTTGGGTGATCGACTTGGTGCATTGAGTGAGAGGGTAAGTCATCCAAATATGGTTGAACGATGTGCTTGATATCCTGGAAAGCATAAGACATAGTGAGTTGAAAAGTTGCGCCTGCATTCTTGAGACCGAAAGGAAGTTTTCAATAGGCAAAAGTACCCCAAGGACAAATAAAAGTAGTCTTATGTTGATCCTCGGGAACAATGTTTATTTGATTATACCTGGAGAAACCATCCATGAGAGAGAAGATTTCACTTCCGGTGCAATCATTGACAATCTGATTGACGAAGGGGGTAGGAAATTTGTCTTTGGGACAAGCTTTGTTGATATCCCTATAATCAATGCATACACGAATTGTGCCTTGTTTCTTGTCAATCAGGACAAGATTGGAAACCCAGTCTGTGAGAGCGACCGAATAAATAAAGCCAGCTTTAAGAAGTTTCTTGACTTCGAGCTTGATAGCAGCCGCTTTACGTGGGTGAACTAGACGAAGGCGTTGTCGGACATGTTTAGCGTCGGGGTATGTTTTTATCTCATGTATCATAATCTCAGGGTCAATGCCCAACATTTCTTCGTAGCTCCATGCAAAGATGTCATGAAACTCTTTAAAAAGGGACATGTAGGTGACGACTTCGTCAGAAGAACATGAAGCTCTGATATGGACATTTTCGACAATCCCAGGTTTGATGGATATGTCAAGGGGAATAGTGGGCGAGATATTTCTTAAGTTCCCTTCGGAAAACACATCGTGTGCAGACTCGGGAATGGTCGAGATGACGACAATGGTCAATGGGGTTGAGATCCGTTGGTAGTTCTCAATAGTATGTTTCTCCAAAAAGAGGATGGAACGATGATGCCCATCATCCCAATGGGTGCCTCCATGACAGACATGATCATCTCATCTGTGGGAAAAATGACACAAAAAGGATCGGGAGACAACTCATCAAGAGAGGGGGTAGAAGGCGTTGCCGATTGAATGGCCTGATAGGTGGATTCGACCAAACTTAACGACATTGCATTTCCATAATGAAGATGATCTCCAGGGTCAGGTACTATCCAGGGGTCGTGAGACGCAGGAAGTTCATGAGGCAAGGTGGAGATCATGTTGATGGAAGCAACAGACGAGCGTGGAACATCGGGTGGTGGAATGGGGAAAGTACCCATTAACGAAGAGTCCTTGAGAAGGCCTACACCGACGTTCTCATAAACTGATGGGTTTTAGTGATAAACGATACATTGCCAGTACGGGTATTAGAATTGAAGAAGGCTATTTGGTCAATGGTGACAACCTTACCTTGATGTGGGAAACATACCACACGGAAAAGGGTTGACACAACTGCGTGCATGGAATCGATCCAGCTGCAGCCAAGCAGAAGATTATAATCAAGGGGAGCGTCAAATACTTCCACTTCGACTTGGACCATCTTGCCTTCTAACGTGATGGGCAATGAAGGAAGGACATCGTAGGGCTTAAAACTGGAGCCATTGAAGGCTTTAAGAGTGTTCTGGGATTCATTCAAAGAAGGAGAGCCAATAGCTTTGCAACAAGCGAGAGACATAACACATGTCGAGGCACCCTCATCGATAACGGTTCAACAAATGTTTTTGTCAGAGATAATCACTTGGATCTGGAACGCAAGTTGAGGGGGTAACCTTGGAATGTGATCTTCCAAGTCAAAGATTATTAAATTCGTATCCGTCGGTTCGATTCCACTGATAGATTTCAACAGTGCCTTCCATTGTGTGGGACAAGTTTGAAGGAATTCAAGGGATGACATCTTAGAAAGTGCTTGGGCCAAATCTTCAACAATGATGTAATTCTGGGCCACACGAGCATGAGGATTGAAAGCTGATTTCCGAACGACGCCCTTTGGGGGGGGTCTTAGGACTGTGTCGAGGCTTGGTCGTTCAAGATGAATAGGACCATTGGTAGGTGGAGTTGTAGGAGAGGGTTGTACCAAGGAAGGAGGTAGATCATCAAACTTCTGTTTAGAGGGAGAATAATATTTGGCTCGAGTAGTGAGTGCAATGTCGCTCTGCTTTGAATCACCAGTACACATCAAAACATAGGATGTAGTGGAAGATGAGGGTTGGTGATGAATGACCAACTGAGCCTGTTGTTGAGACGGAAAGGGTTGGGACAAAACAGTCAGAGTAGGTTGTTTTGGAGCTCCTTGAAGGAACTTAGTGACCTCAGCGCGTCGTGGACAATCCTTCGTGTAATGATCATCACCACAGAGAAGACAAGGGTATTGAGATTTGTGCTTATCCCAATCTTCAATAGGTGTAGTTTTGGATCGCTCTTCTTGAGAAGTATTTTTGTTCTCCTTATTCTTACCTCTCCCCTTTTTGGATTTGTTTTTACCGGCTGGGGTAGATTGAACTGCATTTACCTCAAAAGTATTACCGGTGGGAGGGGCAAGAGATGGATCATTTTGAACATTAGAAGAAGCAGGTTTGGGGTTTGTGCTTGAGGTGGAGTGTGGTTGGGCCTAGAAAGTACCAATCACACCATCAGATGCATGCGAGGCAGCTGGAGTAGTTGAAGTTGTGGAAGTGGAAGGATGAGGTAAATCAGGTAGTAAATCGTAAAGGGTACCCGTTTGCGAGTAAACAAGGTCAAGATATTGAGCACGACTTATAGCCTGTTCTTCTATGACCACTCCACCCATGGCAATGTCATGACCGATGTCATTCACAAATGATTTGGTGAACCATTCTGCCAGCAATTGATCGAGGAGTTCGAGTTTAAGAAGACGTCGTCATCGTCGCCACTCATGAATGTGATCGGATATATGAGTGGCTTTGTTCTGTTTGAAAGAAGTCAAAATATCGATCCCCATGTCATAACGAATTGGTAACTGGTAGTGTGTGAGGAAAGCCATAGCTAGGGTTTTGAAGTTAGAGAAGAAACCTCGTGGCAATTCGATATACCACTTTGCAGCAGAACCCGTGAGATTTCATTGAAAAAGATGTAAATGAATAGAGTCATCCATCAACGAGTTGGATGAACACCATAGGTGAAAAGTCATAGCGTGATTGTTTGGGTCCTCTCCCGCTTTTCCATTGAATTTATGAATGTCTGATGGTAGCTTGGATGGGATAGCAAGCTATTGGGGAGAGTGACGAATCAGATCATTTAAAATCCTTGACAAGTCCAGAAGATCCAAAGTGGCTATGAAGGGTAACTGTCGATTCACCTACAGGTACTAGTGGCTTTGGGGAGGAAGCCTCATCGGAAAACCAGTAGGACCATAAGAAATCTGTATATAATGTGAAGACCCAGGTAGATTCAGTGGTGGTTGAAGAGGATAGTAGCTCATAGGATTGTATCTTGGAACAAGGACTTGAGTTTGAGCATTCGCCCCCCAAATGGGATTGATTGAACCTGGATATGGTTGGCCCACACTAGGGGTATTACAGACGCAACTGGAAACTGCTGCCCCCCAGTCGATTGAGGAGGATGTTGTATCAACTGATTCCAATACTGGGCCAAGGACAGAGGTATGTTTTTCCCATAAGGTGGGGTCGGTCCTCCCATCGAAGGTGGTGTTCCAATTGGGGGAAATGTTCCAATTGGGGGTTGTGTTCCAATTGGGATTTGCGTTCCAAAAGGAATTTGTCCGTTGAGAGGGGGTTGAGTCATACCACCGACGAGAATCTGGTAATTTGGTGTGAATGACAGAATAGTGCCACTAGGATAAATACTGCCAGTAGAAGACGAAGAAGGTCCTCCAAAAGGAAATTGAGGGAGTGTCGGAATAAAACTGGGAAGAGAGTGCCCAGAAAAAGAAGGACCACTAGGAGAACAGGATGGAGTTTACGTAGGAGTGGGAATGGAAGCATTCAATGCACGATATTCGGGTGGTAGTGTCGGAGTGACATTGGGCGTTCACAATGTATTGATGGGAGCAAGTCTAACCACAATAAACCCGGTTGGAATACTCGTAGTATCTATGAGATTGGCCATTTCAGTAGGGACGGTAAAGTGATAAGAAGTAGTCAACGGTACTATCTCTAGACTAGAAATTTCAGAAATCACAAGTGGGTTGATTTCGTAAATCATAGGTGATCTTGGACCAAAAAGGTCCCGTCGGAAAACACCTGTAGACCAAAAAAGATCTTGGCCTTCTATGCCTGGAAAGGGTCCAAATGGTGATCCAGAAGATGTAACAACTAAGTCTCCGAAAGAATTCAATCGCATAAATGGTATCTCAGAATCACAGTGAAGTTGAAAGTCCTCTCGAGTATTTGTAATTCGAAAATGTTCTAGAGAGTTAGTGCGTTCCACTTGTGGCATGATGACGACTGTGACCTCACTTTGTCGAGGAGAGCCCTCAAGTGTACTTGTAGGCAAGGGTTGAGAACCTTCCAGATGCTCTGGAGATAAACCTTGCATTCTACGAGAACAACGTGGAGGAGCTATTGTAAACG
>JASDQU010011078.1:157960-168284 GCA_032191745.1 Picea mariana
AACAAAGTAGGGTTAGTAACTCTGTCAATATCAATGCGACCTCGTGTTTGACCCTTGTGTGAGAAGGGTTTCCCAAGACAAGATGTTGCAAATGGAATTTAACACTCCTTAACACAAGATGCTATGTGTGTTTTGTGATTTGGAGAGTGTATCTCTCTTCCTATTCCAAAGTGCTAGCCTAACTAAATGTTGGTGTAATAGAGCCCTAGAAAAGAGTTACTAGGTAAATTTTACAATTGCGCAGTGTTATTAAGAGCTATTGTTTACTCAAAGGAAATGAAGATGAAACTAATGTTGTATAAGACTCTGACCCAACGATGCATGGATAAGAATGAAATATATCGATTTTCGTTCAATGAATCCTATGTATGGGAGGGAGAGAGAAGTTTTCCGGATCAAACTTTGAACTACAAGACACAATTTCCTTTAAAATGCAAATGCAACAAATCACACATCAATAACAATTCTCTATTGTTTCTTTTTCAATAATTTCAACAATTGATTTTCAATGTTTTTGAAAACGAAAATGATTTTGAAAGAAAAACTTTGTTCACTTTTCAAAAAGGACCTACACCATAATGGTGATGTACAGAAAATCAAAAACCAATGAACAAGCGATGATAAAAACCCAAACCACTCTTTCAATGAAAAAAAAATAAGAAGAAAACCAATCTAGTCTTTTCAATCGCGGAAGAAAAGTGATCTTTCAAACAATAAGAAAATGATAAAGACCAAGAAACTCAACTTTCAACTGATCGCCGGTCCTTAACCAAAAAAGCACACTCATATTCCTAAATCAGAGAGTATGGCTTTGCCAAGAAAAGTCAAGAAACGAAAGTCAAGAACAAGTGACAGGAATAGCCTTTGAAATCCTAAGACTATTCGTGCATGAAAACAAAGACAATAATAACATCAATCAATGGTCCAAGAAACTCTTTAGAGGCACCTAAACTAACCTGGGCAGTTGAAGATGCAAAAAATTAAATCCAAAATTTAAAAAAAATGGGTTCGCAGGCTGAGAGTGTTACACAGTGCGAGAATGAGTGATTCTCGCAGGTGGCCCTTAAGAGTGTGAAAACCTCGCACTGAACCTAAAGACAGGGTGTAAACTCAGTATGTTCTCGCAGGCTACTGTGGAGTGCAGTGCGAGAACCTCTGAAACCAAGCAAATTTTTGGAAAAAGACACAAACTTTGAAGAGGCCTCTGGACCTAGAGGGTCTATCAAGGTATCCTAAAGACTCAGAGATTGATATGAATAGAGAAAGGTAAGGCAAGAGAAAATGGCCAAGGAAAATACCAAAAACCACAAGAAAACGGGTTAAAATCCCCAGTGGAGTCACCAATTTTGTTATCGGACTAATCGGTAGGTGTGGACACTAACAGATCTCCCTAGATCCATCTGGATCTAGAACAAAACAGGACAGGACATGACTCTTTCTCTAAGTTTTGACCATTGAATTAGCTAGTAGGAAGGAACAAGTAACATACCTTTATATCGCTTCCTAGGGTCTCTGTTTCTCCTGCTTCACTCCGGTGCTCTCGTGAGGTCAAGACCAAGACAACACAAACCAACCAAAGTAAAGATAGCAAAATATATTCAACTGTCAACTTATGTGTATGATCAAGGAATTACACAATAAAGTGAGAATAGCTTTATGGGAAAGGGACATGCCACTGTATCATATTGATTGAAAGTAAAGATTACAACCTGATTGCCTTGATGTTGCAAGCTTCCTTTCGATGGCTCTTGGCTCCAAAACACACACTTGCTCAATCCTTGTATGAAGAAGATCAAATCCTCTTGATAGACTTGCTAGAGTCTCCAAGCTCTTGTTCAAGCTAAGTCCTTGACACAATTCTTTCACCAATTCTCCAATGAATCTTGCTTAACCTTTTCCATGAGAATTCCATCAATATATAGGAGAGAATGAGATGGTTACTTAGATAAGAATGATCCCACAATATTAGGGAATCTAGTACAAGGATAACCATTCGAATGCTAACCCATTCTTCTAGAAGATTCCCTTCTAGAAACATCGAGAATTCATCGTTTTCCATGCTTTAGAGAAGGTTCACACCCTAGCTATGTTACACAGTGCGAGAAGTTTGCACCTCAGTTTAAGGCAGCCTGCGAGAATTAGGCATTCTTGCACCCTGGGATACTAGAAACCTACGAACTCTCTTCAAAAATGAGTTTTCTGGGAAGAGATGAATATAACTTTTCTCAGGAGAAAGTTCTTATGAGGAGCTTGAGTACACCATCATCAATACACCATCATGATGACCAAAATCATGGGTAACAGCGCGGGCTGTAGTGGTGCAATAAGTGTGTGTACGCTGGCAGTAGTGGTGTAGGGCACATACACCTTCAAAACAATGGTTTTTAGAAGAGTTTTTCAGTGATGGGTTGGAAAAGATAGCAAGTAAGATGGCCTGATGCTAGGCATGCATGTCTGGTGCAATTTAGGGTTATAAAAGATTCCCCCTAATGTGTGAGTTTAGAAGAGAAACTGATGGCTAAAATACATTACAAATATTCACCAATGTATGAAGCGAGTAAGCCCAGGGACCAGAGTTCAGGAGGTGCCATATGAAAAATAACAATTTGTCTCACCGAGGCAGGCATACCCATGCTCAGGATGAAATAAAATCATGGCTGCCAACCAAATACACTTCAAATCCATGTCATATAACTATATAAAGTGTAGCTGTGAGAAGTACACGATAGATATACATCTCAAAATCAAAAGATATACATGTATAGTATCTATCTTTAAGAATCCAATGACGCCTAATGGCTAGATATGAGGTCTTCAGAGCTTGAGCAACAACTTCAAAATATTCAAAAATCGGGTAGGAGTGTAATATCAGTGTATGACTTCACTACCCGAAGGTATTCGACGGCTCATCGAGAAAAAACAAGAGGATCTCGGTGATCAAGTAGAGAACTTCATTGATTTTGAGGAAGGAATTGATTTTTTTTTTGGGGTGGCCGGGCATGAGGACAAGAGACAAACTGCAGAAGGGCCGACTCAAGTTTAGTAAAACTTCCCTTGGACAAAAACAAGACAAAATATGAGACTCAAGAAGCATGGAATTGACATAAGTTCATGATCCAGGAGGCAACACAAACTCTCCATATGTTTGGAAGGATAACCAAACAGAGGAGGACACAACTCTATGTAGCGATGACAACTTCATAAGGTCATATTGAATCCTATAGCTTGACGAACAAATAAAAGGATGTGCTTTTTTCAAGGGCAACTCATTGTGCTGTCAACAAAGGAAAATACTTTTCCCTTCCTCCTTTTGGGGCATATTTGTTTTTTTGTCTTTTTAAATAATTTTGGAAATCTTGAAAAAGAACAAAAGAATGCTACATTACAAAGGAGGAAATGAGTGTCACAGACATACTAGTTCCAAGCACAAGGAACACACCGATGCTCAAAGAAAGGAGACATATGAAGGAAAATGACACTTGGGAAAAATTCTCCATGGGTCAAGGTGTCAAGACACAGAGGCAAAGTGATACAAGGCTTATGTATAAGGCATGCTTCAGATGGTTCAGTTGAGAGCAACATGGAGCCGACATTAGGCCAAAGATGCAGGAATGCAAATGCAATTAATTAGACACAATGATAATGTCCTTCAATGTAATTTTAATGAGCCCAGAGAAGGTAAGCTCAACGGTTTTTCATTTTTAGAGAGTCTGAGAAAAGCGTAAAAGAAGACTCTACTAGGGTACCTTTTTTCGAAGGTAGTCTAGTCGGTCTGAAAAAGGGGTAAACTAGCATTAAAAAGACATCTATTCAAAACTAGTTTAACGAGTGTGACAAAGACAATGTCACTCGACAATCTTTTCATATTTAAGGAGTTTGAAAAGAGCTTAAGTATGGAATTCTTAAGGGATGTTCTTCTGGACCAATTTAACGAGTGTGAAGAAACAAGGTCACTCGACCATCTTTTCAATTTTAGGGAGTCTGAAAAGAGCTTAAATATGGACCCTGTAGGGGTTCTTTTTTCTTAAATTTAGTCTCTCAAGCCCGAAAAAGGGTTAAACGTATACCTTAGAATACTCTTCTAGCAAACCAAAGTTCCTAGAGTATACCTTTGTTCGTACAATTGACCATCCGGATCAAAAAAGGGGTAAACTACCGCCGGACAGACGTGCCTTCAAATTTTAGTTTTGAGAGCGTGAAGGACAACAAGATCGATCAACAATATTTTCATGTTTATAGAGTCTGAAAAGAGCTTAAAGAAGACTCTAGGGGAATACGACTCATGTATGAAACTGGTTCAGGTAGAGCCCACTTCTAGGCTCAGACCAAGAGTCTCTTCGATAGTCAACTTGGAGAGTCTCCCAAAAGGGAAGAAAACAAAAACCACGGTGTAATTTCTCTCATGGTATAGAAACCGTAGTCATGGCTTCAAGGATAGACTCATCTGAAGGAAATTCAAAATCCAAGAAATCATGCAAATGAGGGTCGAAAGTTTCAAAGGGTGAAGTAAACTGACCATACTCCATATGACGATAGAGGCTCTGGCCAGGACTGGCAGAGTCTATCAATGAAGAATCACAAGTACGAGGGCTTGAGGATATACAAACAATGAGATCAGACTCAGAAGGAGACTCAAGATCAATTGGACCAAGTGGGGGAAGCAAGGGATCCCATGMCCCATTGGATAAACCAAAAGATCAATTGTTGAGACCAAGTCTTGATAAGGTAAACATGATTGTACAGGTTCCTGCTCAGAAGCAATTGAACACCAAGGATAATATGCCACATAATTAACTTGTGGTGGGGTAGAGTCTACATGAAMACTAGAAACATGTAAAGGGGTAGTCTGAAATAACTCCAAATTAGGATGGTGATTATCAGATGCCAGYTGGTCAATAGTGACAATGCTTCCATTATGAGGGAAATGCATCACCCAAAAAAGTGTAGACAACACAACGTTCATAGCATATACATAATCACGCYCRAGAAGCATATTAAAATCTAATGGGCCTTGCACCACTATAACATCAACAAGGATAGTCTTCTCRCCTAACGAGATAGGAAACTGAGGAAGAATCCCCAAATATTCACTAGGATGTCTGTCAAAAGCCAACAACTCATGCGAAGAATACACAAGCTTGGGAGATCCCAAGACTTTAAAAACTGAGGAGGATAAAATACTTGCATAGGCTCCTTCATCCACAATACATTGATAAATGTTTGTTGAATTAATTTCAACCCTTATTTGAAAAGGTGTAGAAGAAGGAAGACGAGGTTCAACAAGATCAATCCAATCAAAGGAAACCATCCTAGGGTTTGGAGGGGCTGTGCTCAGAACAATCATAGTTCCCCTTTGCTATGTACTGAACATGAAATGCTAAAAACATAGTCGATAGACACATCACTCCCCAAGAGAAGAGTGGGATCAGCCAAAGACTGTATTGGCATGACCACTTTCTCAACCAATGGTTGAATAGGCTGGGAGAATACATGTTCTAAAGGCACCTCACCCCCCAAAAGAGGAGTGGGATCATCCAATGACTGCATCGACATGACCACTTTGTCAACCAATGGATGAATAGACTGTGAGGAAACCTCAGAAGACTAAGAGTAAGAAGAGATTGTAGACAGGGACCAAAATATTTGTACCTCTAGAATGCTAGGGCACAAATAAGTAAGGTGATCTCCCTTGAAAATCTTACAAGGGAACTTAGGATTATGTCGTATCCATCTGGGTTTCTCAATAGAATCAATTCCCCTAGCATGACTAGTAGTGGCTGGTTGCTGGTCTTCAACATGACTTGCAGAGGTTGTCAACCTATATCCAACATGACTCACAAAGGTTGGTGATTTCTTCTTCCTATTCTTCCTCTTTCTACTTCGTTTAGACTTTTGGTTACTAGTAAATGTACTTTCACCAGAGGCGAGAGAAGGAGGAGGATAAGAATTTATTGACGAAGGAACATCAACATGGTGCCCATGACATAAAGTGCTTAATTGAGAAGAGTCAAGAGCATTTGAGACATTAGGAATGGTACCCAACTAGACCGGTAGTCCCACATTCAACCCAAGAATGTACAAAGTGGCCATCAAAGGGACACCAACATTTCCAAAGAAAGGAAAAGCACAAGAATCCCCTTGCAAACATGTTCCTTGGTTGGTATCTATCAAAACTTTAGCCATGAAGATATTATGCACAGGATCTCCCCTTGCGAGATCGTTCATGTCCGTAAAAGTCTCCACACTAACTCTGGTTAACCATTGTTATCAAAACAACGCCTATAAAGAGGCGACTCCACGTTTCTAAGCAGAAGACAGAAAAGTCCTCACAATCGTCAGAGTGGGCAGTCTACCACCCTAGGTCAGAGACCCAAAACCATGATTGACTAACTCACTATGTATCAGATGCCAGATGGTCAATAATGACAGTGCTTCCATTATGAGGGCAATGCATCACCCGAAAAAGTGTAGACACCACAACGTTCATAGCATATACATAATCACGCCCAAGAAGCATATTAGAATATAATGGGCCTTTCACCACTATAACATCAACAAGGATAGTCTTCCTGCCTAACGAGATAGGAAACTGAGGAAGAATCCCCAAATATTCACTAGGACGTCTATCAAAATCCAACAACTCATGCGAAGCAGACACAAGCTCAAGAGATCCCAAGACTTTCCAAACCGAGGAGAATAAAATATTTGCAAAGGCTCCTTCATCCACAATACATTGATAAATTTTTATTGAATTAATTTCAACCCATATTTGAAAAGGTTCAGAAGAAGGAAGACAAGGCTTAACAAGATCAATCCAATCAAAGGAAACCATCCTAGGGTTTGGAGGGGGTGTGCTCGGAATGAGCGGAATGCCCCCTTTCTCTGAAAGTACTAAACTGAAAATGCTAAAAACATAGTCGATAGACACATCACTCCCCAAGAGAAGAGTGGGATCAGCCGAAGACTGCGTCGGTGTGACCACTTTCTCAACCAATGGTTGAATAGGCTATGAGACTACATGTTCTAAAGGCACCTCACCCCCCAAAATAGGAGTGGGTTCAATCGATGACTGCATCGGCATGACCACTTTCTCAACCAATGGCTAAATAGATTGTGAGGAAACCTCAGAAGACTGAGAATAAGAAGAGCTTGCAGACAGGGACCGAATTATTTGTACCTCTGGAATGCTAGGGCACAAATGAGTAAGGTGATCTCCCTTGCAAAGCTTACAAGGGAACTTATGCTTACGTCGTATCCATCTGGGTTTCTCAACATAATCAATTCCCCCAGCATGAATAGTAGTGGTTGGTTGCTGGTCTTCAATGTGACTTGCAGAGGTTGTCAACCCATCTCCAACATGACTCGTAGAGGTTGGTGATTTCTTCTTCCTATTCTTCCTCTTTCTACTTCATTTAGACTTCCAGTTACTAGTAAATGTATCTTCACCAGAGGTGGGAGAAGGAGGAGGAGAAGACTTTGTTGATGAAGGAACATCAACATGGTGCCCATGACATAAAGTTCTTAACTGAGAAGAGTTAAGAGCATTCGAGACATTTGGAATGGTACCCAACTAGACCAGTAGTCCCATATTCAACCTAGGAATGTACAAAGTGGCTATCAAAGGGACACCAACGTTTCCAAAGAAAGGAAAAGCACAAGAATCCCCTTGCAAAGAGGTTCCTTGGTTGGTATCATCCGAAACTTTAGCCATGAAGATATTATGCACAGGTTCTCCCCTTGCGGGATCGTTCAAGTCTGTAAAAGTCTCACACACTAACTCTGGTGAACCACTGTTATCAAAACAACGCCTATAAAGAGGCGGCTCCACGTTTCTAAGCGGAAGACGAAAAATTCCTCACAACCAATGGAGTGGGCAGTCTACCACCCTAGGTCAAAGACCCACAACCATGACTGACTAACTCACTATGGAAAACTAGGGAGCACAGAGCACACGCTAAAAATTCCTAAAGGAAAATCAAGCAAACGACTAACTAGTTGGAAGAACAGTTACACCAACCAACACTGGAGCAACTTACCGGTGCAAGTGAAACTCAAATATGGAATCACCCTCTGGGTATACTCTGCAAACCGTGGCCCGATGTCTTCCCTAGGTACCGCGGTATACCCCGTAGTCATCTATGTAAGTCACTAAGATAAAGGAAACTAGGTTGACAACGCGCGAACAATCACTAGGTGGGTACAGTCGACAGTCGGGTGGACTGCAATGAGCAGAGCATCAAGCCCGAAACCTATCAAGGGTATCGAAATCAAGTTTTCTAAAAGATGACCGAGGACCTCGAATGGATTCAATACCCATGAAGCTCCATGGAAAATGTGATCAACGAAATCCCAAGATAAGCCCTCTATATGCGTTCCCCACTACACTTGGTCCAACTTTGGAGGGGTTATCTCCGCTACCTTTCCGCATGCGACCTCATGTTTATCCCATGTGTTAGAGGGGGGTCCCGGATAACTTTCACGGTTACTAGACTTTCAAGCACTCCCTAGCACAAACTCTTATCTTTTCTTTTGTAGCCTTTAAGAGTTTCCTCTTCAATCCTAAATCAAGGACCTAACCCTAAACTAGTTGGTTGAACCTACAAACATAAAAAGTCTAGTTAATTTTAGATTAATCGTTCTTTTTACTAGCTTGATTTACTCAAAAGGGGTGCGGTAGTGCAACTGATGTTGTTAAGACTCTTGCAAAAAAATGAAAATGATGAGAACAGTAGCAAAGAAGGATTATCTTTCTTATTTTTCTTTTGAAATGATTTTAAAATGAGAAGAAAAAACAACACTATGCTAATTTATTTTTCTTTTTCAAATAATAATGCAAAGCAAATGCCATGAAAGAAAGAGATCTAACAAGATAAGTTTTTTTTTTTAATATATTTTCTTTCAATCAAAGCAGAAATAGCAAAAGATTCTAAAAGAAACTGATGAATTTTTTCCTAAAATTTCAAGCTAAAAATAAGTTTAAAAAGCTAGGAAACACAAGAAATCTTTGAAAAAAAAAGAAAAGCAAATTGATGTCAAACCCAGGCTTAAGACTGTAACAACAGAGACTAGGACTAGATCAAGAAAACCCCTGAGAAGTATGACTTTTAACAGGGAAGAGGATGAATGCCTCTTCTTTAAAAAGGATTTTCTCAACACAGGCATGCTACTAACACTTCAACAGCTTGCGTATGATTACGGGATCTCGAAAGGCATGGCACGTATGTATGCATGCAGGCCCACTACAGGCCACATACACCTCTGTAACTTATCAAAAAATGAAAACCAATAGTCAAGCAAACCAGGCAGGGAGTTCTGGTATTGAAGACCCGAATCCCTTAAAGACACAAAAACTTACAGAAACTCAAAAAAGGCAGTTAAACCAATTAAAGAAGCCAAAAAGAATATCCCCCAAAAACCCTAGAGGTCTCCTCAGTATGGTCACCAATTCTACTATAGTGGGAAAACCCCTCTACGAACTACACCAGGGTTCTCAAGTGTAGGTAGAGCTAACCATCTAAAGTCTCCTACTTTTTATAGGGATCCGGTAGGCATACCTTAAACTCTGTGTCCGGTGTCGATCCCTTTGCACTTAGTTGTTTCCCGACTCCAAGTCTCCTCCCAAGGCTGACTTGAATTCACCAAAAGACAAACAAGAAACTACAAGCATGCATTCTGTATATGGATTAGTGGGTTAGACATCATAACCAAGAAATGTAAAGAAATCATAAAGATTTAAGACGTCATTTGGCGGGACGAAAAAAGTACTTCTTTAAATTAATCTCACAAAAGTCGTTTACAACATGAGACTGGCATTGCTCCTCGAACTCGGTCCCGGGATCCTCTTCACCATGCACCAACTACTTCCACGTATTCTTCTTCTCTTCAGTTCTCTCTAGGGGAATGACAAGGATTTGCAAAGGAGGAAGAAGGAATTCTGGCTCAAACTCACAAAGTGGTTGCAAAATATTGGGGCAAAGGGGGAATACTGAATTGGGAAGAGTTTCTATACTCTTGTGCTTCTCCTTGGAATGTGGCCCAAACACCTTCTTTTATAGTCCAAAAGAGATAGTAACGGTTGGGGCGATTGGGTATGGGCGGTTAACTGATTAAGTAACGACCTGTAAACCCGTATCCCTTTTCAATTTTCTTTTTTTCACGATTTTTTGTGAGTGTACGTGGGTTGTGGTGGTGCAGAAAGCATGTGTACGTAGGCAATAGTGGTGTAGGGTGCGTACACCTTCAAAACAATGGTTTTTAGAAGAGCTTTTTAGTGATGGCTTGGAAAAGATAGAACGTAATATGGCCTGATGTCAGGTATGCATGT
>JASDQU010011079.1:40472-50601 GCA_032191745.1 Picea mariana
CCTCAAGAGCTACGCCCTAAATGATTGTTTTCTTCTTTCCGGGAGATTCCACCGTAAAAAACTAACGACAGGTGGCTCAATAGGTGCGCCCTGACTAGCTCTCTAATAGGCTGGAAGGAATTGACCAAATGCCGACTATCTCAAGCGGTCACACAAACCCTCTCTCTAACACTTGCGCCCTCACTGGCTGAGTTGCGCAATCACTGAACTAGATACTGTACTGCATGGTGAAATACCTGGATTGTATCTTCGATAGGCTAGGGTGTGTCTCTCAACAGCGAAACCGATCAATGGTGGTGGTTTCCTCCAGAAATCCACAAAACAACAAGGGGCTCGATTTCCTCCTCCTCTGCAAATATCTCAACATCAAATCATAACATGATTATGAATTAGGTTGATTTACCCTTTCTTTATAGCTTCCCGAAACCCTAATTCGTTGTTGACCTTTTCCCTCCAAGTGAATTTTACTTTATTTTATTATTCCTTGATTAATTCACTTAATTAATTAATTAATTAACCATTTTACCTCTAAAAAGTGATTTATCCATCCTTATGGCTTCTCCGGCCACTGAAAGTCACTTCTCATCATCTTATCTTGTAATGCTCTTCCTCCTAATTCTGATGAGCTATTACACTAAGAGGTTTCTCCAAGTAATATGTCCATTATGACCTTCTTAGTGAATTTAATTAAGATATGACCCATAATAACTCAAAATTACGGAAATCGTCAAAATGCAACAAAACCAAAGCCAAGTTGTGCAGAATGGATCCTGATGATGAACGATGCAAGTCGGGCCCAATAAATCCCTCAATATCTCCCGAACTCTCTGTCACCCCTATCTGGCTACTCTAGTAGGCATAACACTCTATAATGTTATAATGTCCCAAAATGGGGACATTACAGTCCTCCTTGCCAGAATATTGCTTATCCTCAAGCAATAACTGAATCCAACTACATATGATACCGGGGTCCCATATCCACCTGTGTGACATAAGGTAGACTCCCCTCAAGATGTGGCCTATCCAAGTGTTCACCATGTGTGACACCCACATGCTCCTGATGAGTAGATTGATCAATGGCCAAACAATCTAAGTCAACTCCCCGAGAAACCACTCTACTCGAAACTCAACTCCATCAAACATTGAACTACCAAGCACTCCAATCCCTGAATCCCATATCTGAATGTGAACTATAATGCCTCATGAAATATAGTCCTGTAACATATCAATACCATGAGTCTCCTGCCAATAACACATGATCTCAACCCGAAATGATTCTGTCCTCCAAGATCGTACCAACCCCAACACAACCTCCACCAACTGGACATGTTGTTGCCATAGTGAGATACTACAAGACCTCAACGAATCACCGACAAGTGACATGCTCCCCTCAATATTGATGCTCACTAGAAAGTCAAAGTGACTTCCACCTGCAAAGATCCACCCATCTCCATCAGTCAATGAAATGACCAGCCCTGTAATCCCAGGGTCCCATGATAGCCTCTGATAGGGACCACCACGCGGACACTGCACTACTCTAATCATGATTGTCTGCTCAAAGTATACATACTGGATCCCCCACTCCTGGATCCTCATGCTGACATACCTGTGAAAATTGGGCCTGCTGTCAAGAATCTGAACTTACAAATGTATCTCTATGGAATCAACATATGCCTAACCACCTCCATAGTCGATCATGAGTATCAATAGGGAGAACTTGTCTCGCCACATAGAACAAGTCCCTGCAAGCCCTCTCAAAACCATCCAAGAGTGAAGTATGTTTCCCTCTGGCGCAACCTAGGCCATCATAAGATGAAACAACCCACTAACCAAATGGACTCTCGGATCCCATGGCAACATTGGAAGTTCATCACTTCCAATCCCCACTAACTGCTCGTGTGTCATACTGATAACTGTCGGAAGCCCTCCATCCTCATCCCAATGAGAATATGAATCTGTGTCACCCTCTAAGATATCTATTATCCCATGTCCTAAGATGCTCACCATCATGCCCAAGGTCTCAATTGTCTATCTCTAATGATCCACCCCTATCCTGCTATATGAAATAAAGACACTCATGTCAGGTGGTCTCGACCTCCCAACTCTCCATGTCCCCTGCCATTGTCTATCTCCCCCTAGGCTATTGTCAAGGGTGAAAGTATCAGGGAAAGCTAACAGAAACATCTATAACTGACTGTAGGACTGGAAAGTATCATATGCTTTGGTCAATCCCCAGGATTGGACCAAAAACTCATCCACTAGCACCCATGGTGAATAATCATCTAAACTCCAACTATTGGATACAACAATAGATAACTCCACAAAATGTTGGTCAATCACTCTCCCTCCATCATCACTTAGATAATTGCTTCTACTGTGAAGGTGATCTCCCAGAACTATGTGTTGCTGCAAGGGAGAAGAATCTCCATGGTCCACTAAGTGTGTCTCCTCCCAGCAATCCAATGCGTCCCCCTGAATCCCACTGTAGATATCTCTCATCATCATATGTCCAAGGTGTACTGTCGGATCAACATCTGTGTGGATATCAACCAATCCTGGAAAACAATTGAAAGTGTTCTCATAACTTCCTTTGGCTCTGGAATCCTCATGTGTATGTGTATGACCGACTGTCCCAAAACTACCCATGAATGGTGGCCCTTGTGACACTTGAACATCCTCCAACAATGTAACTGAGGAACATATCCGACTCTCTGCTGAGATAGATATAGTGTATCTTTGACCAGTCTCCTCAAGGAGCTCATCTAATATGGAGTCTGATTCTTGAAGGGTTGTTTGTGTGCCTTCCAAGAATCCTTTTGTGCTCACCAACTCATGAGTGAGTCGATCCACCACCAACTCCTGCTTCCTTAGGGCCCTGCGATACATCTCGCCAACCTCCAATAGGTAATCTCTATCCATCAACAACTGCCGGTAGTCGGCCCTCATCATAGTTACTCTTTCCCTGAGAGTATGAAAGTCATCCATGGAAAATCCCCCATCTGAACTATCATGTGTCATCGATTCCCTCCAACAATAATCTGCCACCAATGCGTGTGTATCATCCATGCATCTAGTGGCTGCCATGATCATGTCCTCACTAACTCTCAATTGTCCTGTCCAGTGTCATGACTCCTGATCACAGTCCCATTGAGGTTCTACCTCATGCCCCTCACTACTAGTGTCAACAATGGAATCCCCAACATCACACTCCTCAAAAGATAAGGCAATGAACTGCCCATTGTCCATTGTGCTACTGAGTCCTCCTGTATGCCACTGCACACCATCACCAACTGCTACCCCCATCTGAATCTCATTCTATCTTGTATGGGAAGTTGTATCCTCCTGTGCGCTCACTCTGCTAATGTCATCTGCACCTGGACCCCATACAAATGTGTCTAGACATGGGATATGGTCATCCCGACCCATACAGAGTGCACCCTCATCACTGTGGAGTGGTTTTGGAAGTGAGTATCCTATCAAACTGTCAGTCTCCACAACCAGATATAACAACGAAATCTCCAACAGAGGTGGCCCATGCTCCTCATACTGATAGATATGTGTCTAGTAAACTAGCTCCAAGTCATGCCTCTCCTCCTAGATTTGCAGATCCATATGTCCCTGGAGTGCAATCTTCATGCAAGGCTCCTCCACCAGATCAGAAATGCTACTGATATCCTCATGTGTCGTGGCTATAATAGGTGTCTGAGAAGATGAAAAATGTGTCACTGTCATCATAGAAATCTCATCATCCTCCATACATGATTTCCTGGAAGCCATGTCTATACCCCAAGGTTGGTCATCCAACCACCTAATCCCATCATGTCCAAGTGCCAACACATATGAATCCTCACAAGTGGCATCACTATGTTGAAGTGTTGAAGTCTCAACACTGCCTGGTAGGGAAGATGGAGAACATGTGCTATCATTATGTCCATCCAACTGTCCCTCAGATATGTAGGAGTCACTAGCCTCGTCTGACTTCTCTAAATAGGCATTTGTGGTTGCATTCTCATGCACCTCCTCATCCTCACTGTCATAGTGTACCTCAACAATGTGCACCTTCCCCTTCTTGTCTCCTGATAGTTGGGGTTCATACCACTCAGGATGTTTGATGGTGCAAAAATCCTTGAATGACATGTATGCATGAAATTCCATACCAAGCTCTTGATAATGTCTCAAACAATTTGCAAAATCCTCATCATGTTCTTTCTGTCGTGTTTGTTGCCTCTTTGAACCACTAGGCCCTCTTGCGGCATTGGCACCTATAGTGCTAATTCTATGTTGGAGCATTTGTGCACTAAGGTTCATCTGTTGTATGGCGATCAATAGGTCTCTCTGTCCCCTGGCTAGGTCATTCAACATGGCCTGCATACTGTCAAAATGTATCTCAGGGCCTTTCCCCCTGCCCTCGGGTGTCTCACGCCTGTCACCCATAGTACTCTCTATCTTGACCTCTATGTTTGAACTGATATGCTCTCTGTCCTCTATCTCTGGCTCTGTATTTGACTCAGTGTGGAAGGGGGTGCAATTCCTTCAGTTTCTATCTCTCCTATCTCTGTTATGACCTTTGTGGTACTGAATGTACTCATCCCCAATATGTCCTCGACCCTCTGAGTATTCTTCACATGTTCCCGAAATCATGGGGTCATGAGAAGCACTTCTTCACAGGATGGTAGGAAGAAGGCTCTGATACCACTGAAATATCCCTGATCCAGCTGATTTGGATATCTACTGCTGAACTATAGTTTTTGGCCACTTAATCTGATACTCTGGGGGTTTTTGAATGCGTTTGAGTTATTGTGTGAACATGCTTGGTGATTTTCGCATGTGTGTTCCAATTTATTATCTGTTTTAGCAGTATAAGACAATGCATGCGAAATAAGGACAACACAACTCACTGATATATATATAATGTAGAAAAAGCAAGAAATACAATAATAACTGGAAGCATATATGATAATTGTCAGTTAGATCTCATGGATCGTCACTAGAATACAAATCAACTGATAAGAAATACTTTTGATCAAAAGAAGGAATGTTGGTCTACGTATGCACGGATAGATCGACAAAAAACAGTCTGCCAGCTCATGGTAACTGTTGTAGAATCTAGAAAACTTTCCTTGATGGCGTTACCCATTAGAATGAGCTGGAAACTGTCTTAAAAGATGCACCTTGGCCTCTAGGTTGATCCTGATGATTGTCAGACTGAAGATCCGACCTCTGAAGCTCTGGATGTCACCCCTTAGGGGTTTGCGTACCTCCTAGGCTCAATGAGTGCACCCTAGTGATTCCACCGGCGGAATCTGACGATGTATAGCTCAAAATGATCATCTTGGCCTCCTTTGTAATGGGTCAAAAGTAATTCCTCGGATCTGCTCTGGAATGTCCTCTGGAACCCGAAATGTGCTTCCTCAAGAGTTGTGCCCTAAACGATCGTTTTTTTCTTTCCGAGAGATTCCACCGTTGGAAACTGACAACAGGTGGCTCAATAGGTGCACCCTGGCTAGATCTCTAATGGGTCGGAAGGAATCAGCCAAATGTTGATTGTCTCAAGCGGACACACAAATCCTCACTCTAACACTTGTGCCCTCACTAGCCGAGCTGTGTAATCACTGAACTGAATAATGTATTGCACGGTGAAATACCTGGATGGTATCTCCGATAGGCTAGGGTGTGTCTCTTAATACCGAAACCGATCAATGGTGGTGGTTTCCTTCAGAAATCCACAAAACAATAGGGGGTCGATTTCCTCCTCCTCTGCAAATATCTCAACATCAAATCATAACATGATTATGAATTAGGTTGATTTACCCTTCCTTTATAGTTTCTTGAAACCCTAATTCGTTGTTGACCTTTTCCCTCCAAGTGAATTTTATTTTATTTTATTATTCCTTGATTAAATCACTTAATTAATTAATTAATTAACCATTTTACCTCTAANATCCTGTAATGCTCTTCCTCCCGATTCTGATGAGCTATTACACTAAGAGGTTTCTCCAAGTAATATGCCCATTATGACCTTCTTAGTGAATTTAATTAAGATATGACCCATAATAACTCAAAAATACGGAAATTGTCGGAATGCAACGGAACCAAATCCAAGTTGTGCGGAATAGATCCTGATGATGAACGATGCAAGTCATGCCCAATAAACCCCTCAATATACCCCGAACTCTCTGTCACCCCTATATGGCTACTCTGGTAGGCATAATACTCTATAATGTTATAATGTCCCAAAATGGGGACATTACAGTCCTCCCTGCTAGAATATTGCTTGTCATCAATCAATAACTGAATCCAACTACATATGATATCGGGGTCCCATATCCACTTGTGTGACACAAGGTAGACTCCCCTCAAGATGTGGCCTCTCTAAGTGCTCACCACGCATGACACCCACATGCTCCTGATGAGTAGATTGATCAATGACCAAAGAATCTCAATCAACTACCCGAGAAACCACTCTACTCGAAACTCAACTCCATCAAACATTGAACTACCAAGCACTCCAATCCCTGGATCCCATATCATAATGTGAACTGGAATGCCTTGTAAAATATAGTTCTGTAACATATCAATACCATGAGTCTCCTGCCAATAACACATAGTCTCAACCCGAAATGAGTCTGTCCTCCAAGATCGTACCAACCCCAACACGACCTCCACCAACTGGACCTGTTGTTGCTATAGTGAGGTACTACAAGATCTCAATGAATCACCAACAAGTGACATGCTTTCCCCAATACTGATGCTCACTGGAAAGTCAAAGTGACTTCCCCCTTCAAAGATCCACTCGTCTTCATCAGTCAATGAAATGACCAGCCTTGTAATCCCAGGGTCCCATGATAGCCTCTAACACGGACCACCACGCAGATGTTGCACTACTCTAATCATGATTGTCTGCTCAAAGTATACATACTAGATCCCCCACTCCTGGATCCTCATGCTAACATACCTGTGAAAATTTGGCTTGTTGTCAAGAAGCTGAATTTGCAAAGGTATCTCTATGGAATCAACATGTGCCTAACCACCTCCATACTCGATCATGAGTATGAATAGTGAGAACTTGTCTCGCCACATAGAACAAGTCCCAGCAAGCCCTCTCAAAACCATCCAAGAGTGAAGTATGTTGCCCTCCGGCGCAACCTAGGCCATCATAATATGAAACAACCCACTAACCAAATGGACTCTCAGATCCCATGGCAACATTGGAAGTTCATCGCTTCCAGTCCCCACTAACTGCTCATGTGTCATACTGATAACTGTCCGAAGCCCTCCATCCTCATCCCAATGAGAATATGAATCTGTGTCACCCTCTGAGATATCTGATATCCCATGGCCTAAGATGCTCACCATCACGCCCAAGGTATCAACTGTCTGTCTCTGATGATCCACCCCTATCTTGTTGTATGCAATAAAGACACTCATGTCAGGTGGCCTCGGCCTACCAATTCTCCATGTCCCCTGCTACTGTCTATCTCCCCCTAGGCTGTTGTCAAGGATGAAAGTATCAGGGAAATCTAACAGAAACATCTGTAACTGACTATAGGACTGGAAAGTATCATATGCTTTGGTCAATCCCCAGGATTGGACCAAAAACTCATCCACTAGCAACCATGGTGAATAATCGCCTAAACTCCAACTATCAAATACAACAATAGATAACTCCACAAACTGTTGGTCAATCACTCTCCCTCCGTCATCACTCAGATAATTATTGTTAATGTGAAGGTGATCTCCCAGAACTATGTTTTGCTGCAAGGGAGAAGTGTGTCTCCTCCCTGCAATCCAATGCGTTGCCCTGAATCCCACCGTACATATCTCTCATCATCATATGTCCAAGGTGTACTACCAGATCAACTCTGTGTGGATATCAACCAATCCTGGAACACAAATGAAAGTGTCCTCATAACTGCCTCTGGCTCTGGAATCCTCATGTGTATGTATATGACCGACTGTCTCAAAACTACCCATGAATGGTGGCCCCTGTGACACTCGGACATCCTCCAACAATGTAATTGAGGAACATATTTGACTCTCTGTCGAGATAGATATAGTGTATCTCTGACCAGTATCCTCAAGGAGCTCATCTAATATAGACTCTGATTCTTGAAGGGTTGTCTGTGTGCCTTCCAAGAATCCTCGTGTGCTCACCAACTCATGAGTGAGTCGATCCACCACCAACTCTTTCTTCCTCAGGGCCCTGCAATACATCTCGCCAACCTCCAATAGGTAATCTTTGTCCATCAGCAACTGCTGGTAGTCGGCTCTCATCATAGTTACTCTTTCCCTAAGAGTATGAAATTCATTCATGGCAATTCCCCCATCTGAACTATCATGGGCCATCAATGCCCTCCAACAATAATCTTCCACCAATGCATGTGTATCATCCATGCATCTAGTGGTTGCCATAATCATGTCCTCGCTAACTCTCAATTGTCCAGTCCAGTGTCATGACTCTTGATCATAGTTCCGCTGAGGTTCTACCTCATGCCCCTCACTGCTAGTGTCAACAATGGAATCCCCAACATCAAACTCTTCAAAAGATAAGGCATTGAACTGCCTATTGTCCATTGTGCTATTGAGTCCTCCTATATGCCACTGCACACCATCACCAACTGCTACCCCCATCTAAATCACATTATATCCTGTATGGGAAGTTGTATCCTCATGTGTGCTCACTCTGCTAATGTCATCTGCACCTGGACCCCATACAAATGTGTCTAGACATGGGATATGGTCATCCCGACCCATGCAGAGTGCACCCTCATCACTGTGGACTGGTCCTGGAAGTGAGTATCCTATCAAACTGTCAGTCTCCACAACCAGATCTAACAACGAATCTCCAAAAGAGGTGGCTCACGCTCCTCATACTGATAGATATGTGTCTCGTCAACTAGCTCCAAGTCATGCCTCTCCTCCTGGATCTGCAAATCCATATGTCCCTGGAGTGCAATCCTCACGCAAGGCTCCTCCACCAGATCAGAAATGCTATTGATATCCTCATGTGCCGTGGCTATCATAGGTGTCTGAGAAGATGAAAAATGTGTCACTGTAATCATAGAAAGCTCATCATCCTTCATACATGATTTCTTGGAAGCCATGTCTATACCTCAGGGTTGGTCATCCAACCACCTAATCCCATCACGTCCAAGTGCCAACATATATGAATCCTCACAAGTGTCATCACTATGCTGAAGTGTTGAAGTCTCAACACTGCCTGGTAGGGAAGATGAAGAACATGCACTATCATTCTATCCATCCAACTGTCCCTCAGATGCGCATGAGTCACTAGCCTCATATGACTACTCTAAATAGGCATCTATGGTTTCATTCTCATGCATCTCCTCATCCTCATTTTCATAGTGTACCTCAACAATGTGCACCTTCCCCTTCTTGTCCCCTGATAGTTGGGATTGATACCACTCATGATGTTTGATGGTGCAAAAATCCTTGAATGACATGTCTGCATGAAATTCCATACCAAGCTCTTGATAATGTCTCAAACAATGTGCAAAATCCTCATCATGTTCTTTTTGTCCTGTTTGTTGCCTCTTTGACCCACTAGGCCCTCTTGCGGCATTGGCACCTATAGTGCTCATTCTATGTTGGAACATTTTTGTACTAAGGTTCATCTGTTGTATGGCGGTCAATAGGTCTCTCTGTCCCTTGACTAGGTCATTCAACATGGCCTGCGTACTGTCAAAATGTTTCTCGGGGCCTTTCCCCCTGTTCTCGGACGTCTCACGCCTGTCACCCATAGTCCTCTCTATCTTGACCTCTGTGTCTAAACTAATATTCTCTCTGTCCTCTATCTCTCGCTCTGTATTTGATTGAGTGTGGAAGGGGGTGTAATCCCTTCGGTTTCTATCTCTTCTATCTCTATTATGACCTCTATGGTACTGAATGTACTCGTCCCCAATATGTTCTCGACCCTCTAGGTATTCTTCACATGTTCCCATAATCATGGGGTCATGAGAAGCACTTCTTCACAGGATGGTAGGAAGAAGGCTCTGATACCACTGAAATATCCCTGATCCAACTGATCTAGATATCTACTATTGAACTATGGTTTTTTGCCACTGAATCTTATACTCTAGGGGTTTCTGAATGCGTTTTAGTTACTGTC
>JASDQU010011079.1:56873-68192 GCA_032191745.1 Picea mariana
AGTTTATTTTGTTTTTGCTATTTTTAATAATTGTAATTTTAAATTTAAAAAATTAATATATAAATGGATTTAATATCCTAAAATATATTTATTATAATTAAATTGTGCAATATTTTGTTATATATACTATTTCATTATTTTAAATTAACACAAAATACTATTTAAATAAAATTTTCGGAGACAATACATCACAGCATACTACACTTGTTTATGAAACATTTTGGTGCTTCATAAATTTTATCTATGATTCATGGACCCTGTTAATGAATTATTTAATAGTTATTCATGTACCAGTACATCACAAGACACTGCACTTGTTTATGAAACATTTTGGTGTTTCATAAATTTTATCTGTGATTCATGGACCCTGTTAATGAATTATTTAATAGTTATTCATGTACCACATAAAAAAAGCTTCTCCTACTAGTTATTAGTACCTGCGAAAGGCTTGGGACTATAGCAATGAGTTTGCCTTTGACTTTGTATTAGTTTATTGTTGACTTTAAATTTGTGTGCTATATCCAATGTGTAACATAGGAAATCAATATATGTATTTTTTTTAATAATAAAAATATATATATTTCTAAAATTTAATTGGCTGATATCTTTGATGTGTTATTGCAAGCTTCACGTCATTCAATGTATAAAATTGATTATATAATTAATGGATTTGACATTTTTGCCTATCTTTATTAGAGTCTTTGTACTGCAAAAATAGTATCTTGCATGTCCTTATATGCATCTCTTCTATCTTATTTTTTAAAATATATTTTAATTTTTATAAGTCTACGAAGCTTGCACGTTCTTTGACCCAATCTTTTAACCTTTTTGAACCGAAGAGAAAGAATAGCATGTTTTTTCATTTACCAACCTCTCCGGATCGCTTTTCATGAAATTTGCCATGTTACACTAAGCACAGAGGCGGTCCAACACATATTAATATAGTAATAATGTTCAATAATAAAGCCACTTGGCAGGGACTTCGCTACACTTTGTAGCCTTGTTTATTTCATGATTTTTCCATGAAAACTTGCTACATAAAGATTGGCCACTGTGTGGTGGTTTTCAGATTTGTTAATTAAATATTGGTTGTCCGGATTAAGAAACTCGTCAGATCAGCACGTTGCAATACGGATTGGAGTGATTTGTTTTTATGTGTTTGCATTTCCTTACGGTTGTCTTCACACACAAGCAACCAAAGACGCGTGACGCGTCGCCTTCCTTCTTGGTTCAACTGCAATTACCAAAATTTACCCCTATAAATACCTTTGTATGTCGTTCTCCTCCAATCTGTATTTTCCTGCTGTGCATACTATATATACTTCTGTATGCCATTCTCTTTCAATCTGTATTTTCTAGTTGTGCATGCTTCGCTAGAGCGTAGTCTAACCCTTCTACGATTTGTACTTGATCCTAGTGCATGTGATCCTAGAGCATAGTCATATGTTACATAGTGCATGTGATCCTGCTCTGTTTGTAGGACAACGGTAGAGTAGTCTTTGTTGTTACATCAATCAAGATTTTGCAATGTTTTCCACTGCAACTATTTTCTTTCTTTCTTTTGGCATGCTGCTTGATAAATCTTGTTATATGATTCCATTTACTTGCTGGTTGCAGGTAGATAGGTCCAAGGATCGAGCCTATGAGAGGGAGGCTCAATGTCTTCTTCAAGCCGAAAGTATGATAATAAGGGTGGAGGTAGATCTTCTGCAAAGAATGCTTCTGCTACTGCTGCGCCTAACCGAAAAGGAACAACAACAGGTAGGACAGTGAAGATGGAGCCACCGAAGGAGAAGCCGGTCAGCAAGTTTAAGGACTCGCTGATGTACGGCTATAAACCCTGGGATTTCGATGCCAAGGAGTTCTATGAAAACCTTGTAGAGGTTCGCAAGCAGGTAGACGCCCAGCAGAACCAGGATGATTACTACTGACTGGTTAAATTATTGTATATTTTCCATATAAATATAACCAAGCGAAAGGAGATCGGACTGACTGTTCTTTTTGTTTTCAGGTCAATGTCGAAGATGAAGGGGTTTGTCATTTTGTAAGCTTGGCTCCTGCTTCTGTTCATAAATAAATGTGTTTTTTCCTGTTTATGTTAGACAATACTTGATAATGTTAATATTATAGACCGCCATGCCGAATATGAAGTGGTTTGCCATTTTGTAAGCTTGGCTCCGGTAGATCTTATGCAAAGAATGCTTCTGCTGCTGCTGCGACTAACTGGAAAGGAACAACAACAGGTAGGGCAGTGAAGATGGAGCCACCGAAGGAGAAGCCGGTCAGCAAGTTTAAGGACTCGCTGATGCACGGCTATAAACCCTGGGATTTCGATGCCAAGGAGTTCTATGAAAACCTTGTAGAGGTTAGCAAGTGGGTAGACGCCCAGCAGGACTAGGATGATTACTACTGACTGGTTAAATTATTGTATATTTTCCAAATAAATATAACCAAGCGAAAGGAAATCGGACTGACTATTCTTTTTGTTTTCAGGTCAATGCCGAAGATGAAGGGGTTTGTCATTTTGTAAGCTTGGCTCCTGCTTCTATTCATAAATAAATGTGTTTTTTCCTGTTTATGTTAGACAATACTTGATAATGTTAATATTATAGACCGCCATGCCGAATATGTAGTGGTTTGCCATTTTGTAAGCTTGCCTCCGGTAGATCTTCTGCAAAGAATGCTTCTACTGATGTTGCACCTAACCGGAAAGGAACGACAACAGGTAGGGCAGTGAAGATGGAGCCGTCGAAGGAGAAGCCGGTCAGCAAGTTTAAGGACTCGCTGATGCACGGCTATAAACCCTGGGATTTCGATGCCAAGGAGTTCTATGAAAACCTTGTAGAGGTTCACAAGCGGGTAGACGCCCAGCAGGACCAGGATGATTACTACTGACTAGTTAAATTATTGTATATTTTCCAAATAAATATAACCAAGCAAAAGGAAATCGGACTGACTATTCTTTTTGTTTTCAGGTCAATGCCGAAGATGAAGGGGTTTGTCATTTTGTAAGCTTGGCTCCTGCTTCTGTTCATAAATAAATGTGTTTTTTTCTGTTTATGTTAGACAATACTTGATAATGTTAATATTATAGACCGCCATGCCGAATATGAAGTGGTTTGCCATTTTGTAAGCTTGGCTCCGGTTTCTGTTCATAAATAAATCTATGTTTTTCCCTGTTTTATGACACAATACTTGATAATGTTAAATATTATAGACTGCCATTAGTGATATGTTGGAAGATTGGAGGGCAGTTGGCATCATTCATGCATGGATTTTGGAATTTTGGCGAATGGTCCGTTTATTGGAGGGCATTTGGCATCATGCATGCTTGCATTTTGGAATTTTGGCGAATGGTCCGTTTAGTTTGAGGTTTATTTTCAGCTTGTCAAATTAGTTGTATTGGTTGAAATAATTGATGTAGGCTAATTTTTGGAATTTTGGCAAATGGTCCGTTTAGTTTGAGGTTGGTTGAAATAATTGTCGTAGGCTTAGGAAATTGGTTGAAATAATTGATGTAGGCTAAACATTCTAGGAAATGAAATTGTGGTTGAAATAATTGTCAAATTAGTTGTATTGGTTGAAATAATTGCCATAGGCTTAGGAAATTGGTTGAAATAATTGAGGTAGGCATTGGTTGAAATAATTGTCAAATTAGTTGTAATGGTTGAAATAATTGTCGTAGGCTTAGGAAATTCTGGGAAATGAAATTGGTTGAAATAATTGAAGTAGGCCCAACATTCACCTAAACATTCTAGGAAATGACGAACATTTATTCTAAATCCGGCGACCATTTTTAGGGACATTTGCTGCCACCATTTTACTTTTTAAGGGGAATTAGTTTCAAATATCCATTTTTTCTTTTAAGGGGAATTAGTTTAAACATGGTGAAAAAAATCTGGCCAGAAATTGTTAGATTTGTAGATTTGAGAAATTGTTAGATTTGTAGATTTGAATGATTATTGTTTCAAATATGGCTAGAAATTGTTAGATTTGAAATTGTTATCTGGCGAGAATTGTTAGATTTGTAGATTTGAATGATTATTGTTTCAAATATGGTGATCACAAAAAATTGTTAGAGTTGAAATTGTTATATTTGTAGATTTGAATGATTATTTTTGTATAATCTGAGTGCCCCATAGATTGGATTTATCAGCATCCTGAACCCATTCAGAAAGAAATGAAGCATGCCGAATCCATCCATTTTTGAATGCAGAAATAGATTTTGAACAACAACAAAAAATAGTGATTAGTGTAAATTTATATAGCCGAATTTAGAAGAAATAAATTTTGAACAACAAAAGAAAGAAATTTTGAACAACAAAAAAATAGATTTTGAACAACAACAAAAAATAGTGATTCCTGATTATTTTCTGGTGAAACGCTATATCTCTAAGACACTACATTTCAATTAACAGGACTGGAAAAGAAATGAGATTTTCTATGATTAAAGAAATGAAGCATGCTGAATCCATCCATTTTTTAATGCAGAAATAGATTTTGAACAACAAAAAAAAATAGTGATTAGTGTAAATTTATATAGCCGAATTTAGAAGAAATAAATTTTGAACAACAAAAGAAATAAATTTTGAACAACAAAAAAAATAGATTTTAAACAACAAAAAAAATAGTGATTCCTGATTATTTTCTGGTGAAACGCTATATCTCTAAGACGCTACATTTCAATTAACAACACTGGAAAAGAAATGAGATTTTCTATGATTAAGGCAGGAGTTGTCCTGTGAATTTTCTATGAATAAGGCAGGAGCTTACCTGTGAATTTTGAATGTTTAATGCAGCACCAAAAATCTGTATCTGCCTTTAAGAGTATTGCTGGAATAAAACGTCTCGAGTATTGTTGAAAAAAATTGACGTTTTAGTGTTTCTACTTGTTCTTTCCAAACCAAGTTTGTATTTTGGAATCACAGGAAATATCTGGAAACTTGTGATTAACTTAAGATACGTATCTCGTTTTATTCGCTACCGGTAATGCGCACCAAAAATCTGTGAATTGCTGGAAGACCACATTTTAGGGTTTCTATTTCTTCATTCCAAACCTAGTTTATATCCTGGAATCACAGGAAATATCTGGAAAGTTTTGATAACTTAGATACCTATCTCGTTTTATTCACTACCTGTTAATGCTCTCTGGTTGATATGGCAATAGGTTAATGGAGTGTTAAAGTGAAGTGAGCCAAATTGTAAAGAGGTGAAAGAGGTGAAACCTCTCCTTTCTTTAAATCAGCCAAAGGTCTTCACTTGTTTCTGAATACAAACAAGTACCCAACCAATAAACACTGCGCACCTCAATAACGCCCCGTGGCACTCGTTACAGTTTCAAAAAATTTCTTCTATGATTTTCAGAAATGACAGTCGAAATCAAAATACCTTAAGCAGCGCTTATTATACTTATGGATAGGCATGGTATATAGTGTTGAGTTAAGTCATAGTGTTGAGTTAGGTTTGACTTTCTATTAGTTCATGGTTGACTATAAAATATACAATTGTTTATCTAAAGTTTAAATCTCATGATATCTTATTGGTCAAAAACTTTGAAGTTTTATTGCTGCCTTCACTTCCCCCCCTAATGTTTAAATCTCATTTATCTGATAACTTATTGGTCAAAAACTTTGAAGTTTTATTGCTGCCTTCACTTCCCCCCTAATGTTATTGTAATAAATATTTATGTCAATGTTATTGTAATAAATATTTTTGCCTACTCCTTCTCTCCCTATCTCCTTAAACAATACTTTCATTATTATATTCAACAGGTATATGCTACCTAATAACCTTGTTTATGAAAGTAAGAGATATTCTTATAATTTTATTTAAACTTTGTCCATATCATTTAAATAATGGATTTTATTTTAAATGCACTTTCAACATCAAGTCTTAAAAAACCTATAGAAATTTTGAAACCTGTATATATATTTTTATACAATGTATTTCAATTAAAATTTCTATAATGTTTAATATATATTTGCACTAAACAAAATTTATGAAAAATTAAAATTTGTTATATTTGTACTAAACAAAATTTATGAAAAAATAAAATTTGTTTTTTCAATTTTTTAGAAATTAATATTTTTGATATTTGATTGGTATATACATATTTTTGTTTTTGAAATTGATTGGTATATATTATATATTGTTGATCTACAATTTTTTATGGGTTTGCAAAACATTTATCGAATAATTTTATTTATTTAGAAATATAAATGTCAAACAAATTAATTTAAAAATATAAAATGTCAAAAAAATTAGATAACTCCATGTACCAAAGATTGTACTGTAACAAATACTCATTCATAAATTGGCCTCCATTTTCTGTCTTTTTTCATGTCTAATCAATTGGCCTCCATTTTCTGTCTTCTTTTCATATCCTTGCTCTGTCACTCATTCATAAATTGGCCTCCATTTTCTGTCTTATCATATCCTTGCTTTGTCAATCATTCATAAATTTGCCTCCATATTTTGTCTTTTTCATATCTTGCGCCGTCTTTTCATCTGCTCCTTGCTCTGCTCCATTTTCTGTCAATTTCATATCTTGCTCTGTCGATCTATGATGTCTTTTTCATATCTTGCTCCGTCACTCATTCATAAATGGGTCTCCATTTTCTGTCGGAGACGTCTCCTGCCAAAATAGCAGCCATCAATTAAAATATTAAAATGTAGAAATTGTATTGAAGCTTTAAGGATTGCCAAAATAGCAGCCGTCAATTAAAATATAATAGAAATTGTATTATCATCTGCAAATAAATCAGGGTTTCAGAACTAAGTTCTACTAACAAGCTATGTAGAAGAGTTGTTGGATAAATTGAAAGTGATGAAATGCAAAATGATATATTGAATATACTTGAAATCATGTAATAGGTTAACCCAAGGACAAATGCAGATGAGACAATTCCTGTTAACACTACAAATGTTGTCGTGGTAAGTTTTCTATCAGCCTATATGAATAATTCAAGGCAGTGATGAATCATGATTCGTTATCCTTCTATCTGGAAGCAATAGTGTTTAAATCCATCATTTGGTATGTGCACTTCACTCTCATTAAATATTTTTGCAAACTTGGAGATCACCACAGGCTATTGAAGTCAGTCTAATGAATTTCAAAACTTGATAATTGAGAATGCACATCAAGTGAAACCATAAATGCAGTAGAATATTCAACATTAAGATGATATTGATTGTGGACTTCCATATGCAAATGTTTTATTCAGAGTAACTCTAATATGTGCTGGAAAATGAATAAACAATGGGACATACTCAAATGTTACATTTGACCTTATCTCTTCATAAAATACTAGAGGTCAACCAGAGTGCTGAGTGGTGAAAACAAGGCACTATTATAACATCCACCGGGGTCGATTCCTCTGTAAGGGGCTGTGATAAGCGTTTGACCGGTCATAAATTTATTATTTTTCCATGAGAGGGAGATCCTATAAAGAAATATCAACCCAAAGAGGATGTCCCAGTCCTTTCATGCTATTTTCATCTATGCATACATAAACCTACCCCTGCAAACATGTTCATAAATGTTCATAAAAAAACTTATTTAAATGCACTTTAAAGAGTTCAGAGATGAAATGAATGCGAAGGATTACAGCATGAGGATTACGACTCTTCCTTTCTTGTTGTGATTCACTGCCTCACTGAAATGTTTATTTTTTGCCAACCCTAAGAGAAAGAAAAAAACAATTATTGTTATACTAAATCTTTTTTCTATTCAACAGTAAATTGATTAAACCAACTTCTTGAAAAAACATACATTTAAGACACAAAAATTGATTTTTCAAAACTTACATTCAAGAAACAAAAATTGATTTTTCCTCTCACCATCTATAAGATGGTTGATATATGCTCAACTTTAGGTCAAAATGAAAACTTACATTCAAAACACAAAAATTGATTTTTCCTCTAGCCATCTAAGATGGTTGATGTATGCTCAACTTTAGGTCAAAATGAAGGCATGTCTAGGGAGATTGAACACTGATTTAGTAACTGCATGTTGGTAACTTGAAACCATTCAACTACAAACAAAAGTGACATATTAACTCCAATTGCCATGGAATAAAAGAATCCCATCTTGTCATCAATTCATAACATCAAGGTATTCAGTATGTTGCTTCTATAGACATAGAATTGAAAATAAATTCCAAGGATATGATCCTTTGCTTATATGCTAGATGAAGGTGTGTTGGAAGAGATTACATGACTTGGATAGTTTTGAATTTGGGTTTTCATGTTTACATTATGTCACTGACTATCTTAGTGATTGGCTTCAATAATTTGTGTGATGTGCCCACATTTTGATCGACTAGCATGAAAAATAGTGTTTTCAATATTCTAACCTTGTTATGGTTTGAAATCTTAAAAAAAGCTTTATAATCACGGAGTTTGCTACTGGATCGTTCTACATTCAAATAGTGTGTGGATATCAAAACACCTTTTACATATCATCCTAGCTTGAACCTCCTAGTTAACTCTGTGATGTTCATCTTTCAGCTACAAACTATAACATAAAACCTTGTGGAACCCAAAATACCCTACATTTTACTTTTTCATCAGTTAAGTTTTGCAAGGGTGTCTTCTCTACGTCCAAGAGCTTTTAATGGCCAATGATCAAATAGTAAGTTGTTTAGCTTCTAAGTTTGCTTTAAGGCTAAGAATCACTATTAAACTTGCAACCTTTTTCTCATCCATATTGGGTCAGCATGGCAAGGTTGTAAAGGGTGGCAAGGCTGGAAATAGTGGAAGATATGCTAGGCAACTAAGGGATTCGATTAACTCGGTAATCAGGATTACAACTTCAATTCCAACGGAGAGACATGGAAATGCAACCATTAGTTTTAGCCAAAATCAAGAATATTTATACTTTTCTTAGCACACCCAATAGAACTCTGAATGTAGCAAATGGGCCCTATTATCATAGGATTTGTACTTGTGAAAAGCCCTCCACAAGATGTCAATCTTGTGTAACTAGAAGCACTTGTCATGATCACCTAGACAAGTCTTCCCTCCTTTTAGTGAAGGAAATAAGTCCAACACAATGGAGGCTTTCCTAGTGACTTCAAGGGATGCTATAACAAGTCAAGGCAAGTCTATAAATTCCAAGGATATGATCATTTGCTTATTTGCTAGATGAGGGAGTGTCAGAAGAGATGACGTGTTATAGCAAGATTTGTCTCACCCTCTGAAAACTTACACAGAGGGCATTTTTCCATTTCCCTATGCAGACTTAAAGTCTCTTTTTGTAGTTCCCAGAGCTAAAAATTGTATATTTCCACATATACACGTCCTAAAACCTATACAACATGAGTATACGCAGGTTGCACCATTACAATCCGCGTACATTGGGTTTTGTGCTCAAAATTAAAAAATGGTGTTGGGTTTCCATGTCATGTCATGAGATCCATGATCCTTGACCTTCCATATACTGGAAACGTTCTGACTCAGCCCTTCAGTTCCAATTGAAGGGGCTATAAATGGGCCATATCCAAGTTGTGGAAAAAAGGAGAAAGAATTCAACTTTGAGAGCAAAGTTACTCTGGAGAAATTACTCACTTCATATTGAGTCTGCATCCCTTTGTCCTTTTAAGTTTGAACACATTGTTCAACGCCCAAGCTCTTTCCTATTGATGAAGAACCTCATTGTCTCTTTTATATGAGCTTGCCTTTAGTGGAGGATTGAAGTGGTGGAGGCCCTGCTGGAAGGGACTTAGTTTCTCGATTTCGAATGTGTCGACACAGAAGTTTGTCATTCATACACTTCTGTTGATTACATTTTAATATAAATACTTTTTTCTCGTCCAATTAATGTCTTGCAAATATTTGAATTGTTATTCCATGGGCATGTTTGTTATGAATATTCATGGATTATGCTATTAAATGTGATAACTTTATATATTATCACCATATGTTTGTGTATCTTGGTTGTTGAGGACAAGTTGCAGGTGTATTGCTTTGATTCAAGTGCTCAAGGGTAGACTTCATTGAACAAGATACACAAGCATAATCACTCTATGGCATGGGGTAAACCACAATAGACAAAAATGACTGCAAAAATCAACTCTAATCTCAAGTATGCTATATAAACAAATATTCTAACAAGACAAGATAAAGAGCATACCTTGTCCAAACGTTCGATGAAGTCCACCACTGAAGAGGGTGATTTGGTTGAGGAAGGGGGAGAATTTGCAGCTCGAGGAAAGGAAGATTTTTCGGGGCCAAAAAAACTAGGCCAAAAAAAACAGAGCCAGAAAAAGCAGGGTCGAAAAAGAAGCCGAAAAGTAGGGTCGAAAAAGCAGGTCGCTTTTGTTGGGCTATAAGAAATTTCTGAGTTAGCTGTTGTAATTTGTTTTTGTTCTGAAACCAATAAAATACTCTCACTTACTGGTTTTCCCTTCGAGGTTTTTCTAGGGGCATTGCCTAGAAATATTTGTACTCAAATGTGTGTGATGTTTATGATTTCCCTGTGCATTTTTAATGGTTAAAACTCAACTGTAAATTTTCTGCATAGTTTACAGAATTTATATCAACAATAGATTAAATTCAGAGTTGTTAAATTATTGACNAGAGTGGCACTGAAGACTTTGGCACAAGGATTTGCAGGGATTGTAGGGGTTTTTCTCGGAAAAACGAAGGAGAGATGGAAAGAAGGATATGAGCAAAATGAAATGCTTTGCATGTCATAACATTGACCACTATGCCAACGAGTGTCCCAATAAGAAGAAGAATGAGGTACAAGTAGTAGCATCAACATCTATTAAGATAGATGAGTTTGCGGAGAAATTCAAGGAGGCATTTTCTCAGGTCGCTTATTTTTCAAGCAACAGTGTTGCATAGTTGGAGGACATTAGGGCATGGTTCGTGGACAATGGATCATCTCACCATATGTCAGTGTTCCTTATTGTTTAGGAGACAGGCTTAGACTTGCATGTGAGTAGTGGGGCTAGCACCATGTATGCAGTGAAGGGGGCTGAATGTGTCAAATTCTAGCTAGAGTCAAGTGGTTATCTAGAGGTGGCCAATGTGATGTTTGTTCCAGAGATAAAGGTTAATTTTCTCTTAGTGTCATCTTTGGAAGATATGGGGTATGCAATTATGTTCGAGGATGGACATGTACTCATACATTTAGAGGGAGTCATAAGATGCAATAGTGAGGCTTAGCATCAGGGAGGGTATGATGTACAAGGTATTGGGACAACCTGTATTGGGGTCCAAGGGGATCTTGGATTGTAGATCAGATTACAGTGCAACAGAGGTAGCAGGGGGGTCTTCTAGTTCAGAGGGAGTAGCTACAACAACAATTGATTC
>JASDQU010011079.1:82545-100988 GCA_032191745.1 Picea mariana
ATGATGTACAAGGTATTGGGACAACCTGTATTGGGGTCCAAGGGGATCTTGGATTGTAGATCAGATTACAGTGCAACAGAGGTAGCAGGGGGGTCTTCTAGTTCAGAGGGAGTAGCTACAACAACAATTGATTCGATGGGGTAAGAAATTGATCTAGGAGGAGGTTCTTCTAGAAGTACCTTCCTCACTAAAAGGGAGTGTTATCTTTTGGGGTAGCTCGGGAAGGTACTTTTGCATAGGCGGTGCCTAGCATGCGGAGGTGTTCGAGCAACACTCTCTAGATATCAAATTTATTGTTTAAGTGGATTTTATTTAATGACTAAAGTGACTTTTTTTTAAAGTTAAGTGACTTAAGTGATTTAAGTCATCTCAAGGAGAGATGAAGTCACAGCTGTTGATCTCAAGAAATCAAGATAAGATCTTGATCGTTGATTACTTTGGAGATAGGGTTTTAATCCTTAGGAGATTATAAAAACAGATCCAAGGAGACCGAGAGACACACAATGAGTGCATAGGAGAAAGAACGAGTCTTACTGTAACACCCATGTTTACCCCAACTTGTAATTAATCATTAATTAGGGTTACCATGTTGTGGCATGGGAACAATGTAAATGTATTATTGTTTGAGTTACCAATCACTGACTGTGGGGGTAAAGCCTTGAAAGTATTGGCCATGATATCACTAGAGGAAAGAATGTGAAAACTATATGAGAGGGTTCATTATATCAAATAACCTCAAATTTCCCTTTGATGAGGATAATAGACCTCCTTCAGATCCCAAGGAGAGAAATCAGTTAATGAAGAAAGGAGCAGTGGNATCAACCACCCCCATCAATGGAAGCATGGTCTAGCTGCAGAATGTCAGCCTGAAGTACCACTGGGTCTAGCAGACCAGACTGACTCGAGTTTCCTTCTAACAGAAGGAACAAAATATGCCCTCTAAAGTATGAATGAAGTGGTAAGACCATTTCTTCGGTGGCATCACTTTCCACAGCGTTTTACACTCCTCCAAGTGTTTTGTTGGTGTGCCTAGTCTGTCATATTTCTGTTGTTTGTTACCTGTCTGTTCAGCACCAAACCTTATGCGCAGTAATCGCTTACATTGGTACCAATCTGTGATAGTTTCTTTGTGTGCACCCCACCATCTTGTGGGTGTAGCCATTAATGCTAAATCAAGTGTTAGCAATCTTTGGTTTTCTAATACTTCATCTTCATATTGTGTCAAGAAAGTTTCCAAATCATTTAGCTCGTGAAAATTGGGTGGTTCTCTGATTTCTGTGCCAATCCACCGTACTGCGCAGTCTATTCTGGCACATCTTCTCGTGGATACTTCGTGTAGTCTTTGCTGCTAGTTTTCTAACCCGGTGTCTGAGTCTGTTGTACATGAAGTAATGCTCCGCCAACTGAGTACCCCGTCTGTAGTTGGGTTTATGTAGTCTGCATCAAGCGTAGTTGTTCTGTAAAACTGACCGATCTCTTCTAAATCCAGACAAGTGGGTTCTATGAACCTCTCGCCTTCTGATGGGTCGAGTGGGGCTATGACCCTGTAGTCCCCCGACTCAAAAATCATTTTTCTGGTTTTTAAGTTGATTATGGCCTGGTTATCGAACGCCCAATCCAGACCAAGTAGCACCGGGTAAGGTGTTGTGTCGTCTACTATTTCGATGACTTCAAAGTCTGCCTTAGTGCGCACACCATCCAGATCTATCGTCACTCCTTTCAGTCTGCCTATTGGTAGGACTCTATGTTGATTTGCTAGCTTTAATTGAACAGTTGAGTATCCCAGTGTAGGTTCTCACATGGACTGTCATGTAGCTTTTGGTAGTACATTCACTTCGGATCCTAAATCTAGTATAATATCTCCCATATTGAAATCCCCAATGTTAGCATTTAATCTAAATTCCCTACTTCTTGTTCTTCTTGTGTGTAGGTGGTTGACTGTTTTCAATTCTGGCTTTTGTTCCGTCTCGCTGTTATATTTTTCTAGGATGTTTTGCAATATTTTGACAGATGAAGGATCACTTATCATTTTGATGCATGATTGCAAAAAGTCTTTGATAGTACTTACTTGTTCCTTGGGTTGTATTCTGTTGGTATGGCCCAGTGATAGCGACATTTCATATTCTGGAGCTTCCTTGCTCTGTTGTGCAATTGGCGCAACATTCTCCTTCTGGAATTCTTGTCGGGCTTCTGTAAAAATCTCCTTCTCCTTATGCGCGTAGCACTGCTTCTCGGGGTCAGTGTTCTTCTTTATCCATTGGTTCTGTGTTGGTTCTTGTCGAACTGCGTCATTTCTTGTTTTCGTTCCTCCTCGAGTGACTATGTTGATGTTCCGTCCATCATCCATTGCTTCGGCTGAAATCCACTGAACATTCTGGTTATTTTGATTCATTTTTTCCTGGATCTTTACAAGTAATGTCAGACATTCTTCCGTATCGTGGTCCGATGCGCGACAATACATACAAGTCGCTGGTGGCAGTGGGCACTCCTGTGCATAATGTCCTGGTTGTTGACAATTGTGACATGTGACTGGTCCTCTACCGCATCCGAAACCTCCTCTGGCTCGTCCTGCTCCTCTATACGCTGCGCGATCACCTCACATCGTGTTATACTGTGGTCACTGATTATACTACGCGGTATTGTACTGGGGTTGTGCCAGATGGTACTGTGGCTGCGTGTTATTGTACGGCTGCGACGCTGTATTATACTGCTGCTGCATGGTGTCATATGGGGCTGGGGCTTGAGTGAACTGTGGTGTTGCTTGCCTAGTCATCATTTCTGCCTGTACCCTGTATGCTTCTGATGTTCTTTCCCACATCAGCTCCATAGTTCTGCAATCTTTGTCGTCATGGCCGACTGACTTGCAAAAGGTGCAATATGAGTTCTTTGGGAATGTTTGGTATTTCTGCATCATCGTGCAGTGGTAAGGGTCGTGACCCGGTTTCTTGCATATTTCGCACCATAATCCTCCCTGTGGTAGTGGGTTTGGCATCCCTGTCGCTATATACTGTGCGAATGTTGGGCATTCATTCTTATAATGTCCTTCCATCCTATATGTAGTGCATTAAATGGCTTCTTGTTTGTCCTTGTTCTTATTCTGGTTCAACTGAAATGTTAAGTTCTTTAGATCCTCCTTCAGTTCTTCGATAGCCGGGTCCGTCTGTTGGTACTGATTCTCTTCTAATTGCAAGACTGCCTGCAGAGCCTCTTCCTGCGTCTGAAACCTCTGTTGTCGTAATGGATATTTTAAGTGTAGGAGTAGTGAGTTGACAAACAGGTGTCGGTGATACATATTGGTCATAAGGGATTTTAACTTTCCTTTTAATCGGTTGAATCTTTGATCAATCTCCCATACTGATTCTCCTGGTTTCTGTCTTATTTCAATCATCCCATTCATGTATTGATCTTCTGAGCTCGGCTTCTATAACTCATTTATCAATAGTTTCTTAATGCCATCCAGTGTCCTTGTCATTCCGGGAACACTGTTCGTGTTTAGACTCATGTACCAGTCTAGTGCTCGGTCTCTTAGCGTAATCGCTAGATGCACGAGTTTGGTGTATTCATTAGTGATCTGCTTTGCTTCCTAGATATTTACGCAAATGAACAGATGCTTCTCAGGGTTTGTTGCCGCTTCCCCTCGGAACTCTGGTAATCTGATAGTAGGATCGTGTCCTGGCATTCCAAATATTGAGCTACTCCCTCCTCCGCGCGGTGTAGATACTTTACTAAGATTGCCTGAACTAGCTCCTCCAGTTGTTTCCCTTTGTGTAGATGTATTTCCTATTGTTGGACTTCCTCCAAACTTTGGTTGTCTAAACGGTGGTGTTCTCTTTGGTTTATTGGTCGCACATGGGTTTATGGGTTCCACATTGACATTAACATTGAAGGGATGGTTGTTTTCTCCTCCTGTTCTTGGGCCTCTTGTTTTCCTCTCATATGCGGTGCGCAGGATTTCCTCAATCTGCTCAACAACCCGGAGATCCTCTACCTCTTCCTCATCGTTGGCCAAGCCCTCCCTCTCGGCTACGACTCTCTTCTTGGTATTCACCTTATATTGGTAGGGTGCTCCGCTACGCATCGTTCCTGATGAAACCAAGATTTACTTGAGTTGGTCTTCATCCATCAAGATCGGGTCTAAGGGTTCCTCCTTCTTATTCTCTGTATCCTGCCCTCCTTCCATTCCTCCTCTCTCTGTCAGTGCTTCCCCCCTTCCCCCATGTGTGCAGGGAAGTTTAGCTGTTTGTTTCCATTGTCATTACACCTTTGTTATATAGCAATATCTTGATAGAAGTATATAGTGATTGAATGTACCTTCCTCTGCGTCCTCATAGGAACTCTTGCTCGACTGCGCTGTATGACTTTGCTGTGTCTACCGCAAATTCTGTGATAAAGCCTGCCACAATACTATCAAGCCAAAAGTCAACTGCGCGGGTGAATTTGTTGTTCACCTACTGCAGTTGTTGGATCTATACTAGAGTCCAATCTAGTTGTCGAATCCGGTTCGTCACGTGGTTATCCTTTAACCTTAAGATCCACTCTTGTAGTAGATGCGGAAAATCACAGAAAAAGACTCCGTGTAAATCCGTAAATACGTATTTATCCAGGTATTTACGCGGTGTGATTTTGGGGTTTCTATTGTCTTTCTGTGCAAACTCTAGCCCTTTAGTTCTCAACCAACCCTCGATTTCTTCTCTCGTGGGGTTCCAAGGTCTCAACATCCCCTTCTAACGGCTCATTGCTCTTCTGTTTCACTCCTTTGGTTCTTATTCATTCCATCTCATCTACTTAGTCCTTTCTTGTTCCTCTTAACACGACAACATAATCATTTGTTGGTTATCAATTCCCTTCTCGGGTTATCTGAATCATTGACCTAGGGTTCATGTCATTCTGGGTTCCAACAAAGCCTCTAAAACTATCGGCCCTCCTAGTAAACCAGAAGGCAACACAACACCCGGAAGGCGCTGCGTAGTCTCACCCGAGATAGCTTTAAATGGGTGGTTGTAAGACTCAGGTGTTCATAGCCTAGGACAGAGTAGGGGACAGGCGTTTCTTGATTAACACCAGATATCGTGAGGTGTAAGGGAAACTACTTATTCCTTGGAGTCGCATATGTATATCCCATAGTGTAATTTAAGCAAAGTATAACCAGATTCATAACAATGTATTAACTCATTCATCAAGCTTAACCCATAATTGCTGAAAGAAAGAAGAGACATGCATACATTCAACATATTAAACGAGTATTACCGTGGTTCACCCCCTCTTGGGCTACGTCCACAAAGATTTGGCTCTTGGCTATTTTATTATGGCAGTTCTGCATTCCTGGCGCCACGCGCTTACAATTCTCCACAAAACTAGGTAAGATCTATGTGAGACGAACTAGATCGCACCAAGCTCCACAACCTGCGGTCTAATCCTCAGATCTACCTTCCCTCTTATCTCCTTTGCTCAACAGCTTACAAAATCGATTCATACAACTAAAACCATTACATATCGCCTATGCTCATGCGTAGTTACAATCTCCAAAACTGAACTCGAAAACCTAACTCTCGACTCTCAACAACAAATACAATATCATTCATCTACACAATAATCAAAACAACAACAACTATTATATCTATATTTATACATTTCGAGCTCTTCAACCATTTACAAAATATTATCAAAACCCTAACCCTTCTTACGTTAGGTCTTTCTCCCATGCGTGTTGTTCTTCCTCCAGTTGTCACCTTCCTTTGTGCATGCTTTCTTGCATGTGTGCGTGTTGTTCTTTTGCCAGTTGTTACTTCAGTTTTCTACACGCTTTCTTTTCCATGATCGTTCTTTTTTCCTCTTCGGCCTGGTGCCAACACTTATTTTATTTTTTCTCTCTCTTTTTTATGACAAGGAAAATTCCACCTAGTTCCACTAAGTTTTTTGAAATCCCAACAATTTAGATTGTTTTAAAATAGATCAAAACTTTGGGACAATGTTCTATGATCAAAGTTCCCATCAATAAATGTTTTTTTCTCTCTTCTTTCTTCTATTCTTTTTTGATAAGGTAAAGTTAGACCTTGTTACATTAAGTTTTTAAAAATCCAAACAATTTAGACTACTAATTTTCCAATGAAAAAAATATTATTTGTTTTACAATTACTTAAAATTTATTTAAAAAATAAAGTTTGTCTACTCATTAAATTATTTGTTTTACAATTACTTATATATTTTATTTGTTTTACCATTACTTATATATTAAAAGGCTCTTGTGCAATAGATAAGAGCTAGAAGTTGTTGATATTATGTAAAGGATAGATTAGTGTGTTGTATATAAATGAGTGCTCCTTCTCATGTGCATCGATTACTTAGTGGATGAATTCAATATTTCAATCCAATTCATTTATTTTACAACATCCTCATATTCCACCACCATGTTTAGTCATTTTTTTTTTAAATTTGAAATTTTAAATAATCTTAAAATTATGTTCAGAATTTGTCGGAAAATCCATGTTGATGAAATCTTAAAATTATTCAAAATCTTCAAAATAAAATAAAAATAATATAAACAAAATTTAGAAAATGACTCAGAATGAAATTCTCATAAAATAAGTAAAATGATATAAATAGAATAGGAAAATGACTCCAACCAGTTTTCTGCCGAATTTGGAATGAAATTCTCTCAAAACAATGGATTTGTCCAGGAATTAGTTACTTCCTAACAGGTATAATAACTGGACTTCGTCCAGGGTTCTCGAAAGCATTTTGGTGCTTCATAAATTTTATCTGTCCTCCATGAGCTTTTCATGATTGACCCATAAAAACTTGCTACATAAAGATTGGCCACTGTGTGGTGGTTTTCAGATTTGTTAATTAAATATTGCTTGTCAGGATACGTGGTGAGATTCTTTGATCTGGATTAAGAAACTCGTCAGATCAGCGCGTTGCAATACGGATTGGAGTGAACTATTTTTGTGTTTGCATTTACTCACGGCTGTCTTCACACACAAGCAACCAAAGACGCGTCGCCTTCTTGGTTCAACTGCAATAACCAAAATTTACCCGCTATAAATACCTCTGTATGTCTTTTCTCTTCAATCTGTATTTTCTGTATTTTGTTGCTGTGCATACCATATGTACTTCTGTATGCTTTTCTCTTTCAATTTGTATTTTCTTATAGCTAGAGCGCAGTCTAACTCTGTTACGGTTTGTACTTATAGCTCTAAACCTGTTACGATTTGTAGTTATGGTCATATGTTACGTAGTGCCTGTGATCCTGCTCTGTTTGTAGGACAACTGTAGAGTAATCTTTGTGGTTATCAATCAAGATTTTGCAATGTTTTTCACTGCAACTATTTTCTTTCTTTCTGTTGGCATGCTGCTCGATAAATCTTGTTATATGATTTCATTTACTTGCCCGCTTCAGGTAGATAGGTCCAAGGATCGAGCCTGTGAGAGGGAGGCTCAATGTCTTCTTCAAGTCGGAAGTATGCTAATAAGGGCGGAGGTAGATCTTCTGCAAAGAATGCTTCTGCTGCTGCTGCTGCGCCTAACCGGAAAGGAACTACAACAGGTAGGGCAGTGAAGATGGAGCCGCCGAAGGAGAAGCCGGTCAGCAAGTTTAAGGACTTGCTGATGCACGGCTATAAACCCTGGGATTCCGATGCCAAGGAATTCTATGAAAACCTTGTAGAGGCTCGCAAGCGGGTAGACGCGCAGCAGGACCAGGATGAGTATTACTGACTGGTTTAATTATTGTATATTTTGCTTAAGTTAGTATAACCAAGCGAAAGGAAATCGGACTCGACTGTTCTTTTTGTTTCCAGGTCAATGCCAAAGATGAAGGGGTTTGCCATTTTGTAAGCCTGGCTCCTGCTTCTGTTCATAAATAAATGTGTTTTTCTCTGTTTTTATGTTAGACGATACTTGATGATGTTAATATTATAGACTGCCATGACGAATATAAAGGGGTTTGCCATTTTGTAAACTTGGCTTCTGTTTCTGTTCATAAAATAAATCTGTATTTTCCCCTGTTCTTATGTGAGACGATACTTGATAATGTTAATATTATAGACTGCCATTACGGATATGCTGGAAGATGAGGTAATTTGGCATCATGCATGCATGGAATTTGGGATTTTGACGAATGGTCCGTTTAGTTTGAGGTTTATTTTCAGTATGTTGAACTAATTGTATGGGTTAAAATAATTTACCTGAATTCTATTATGTTTCGATATTTCAAATTAAATATTTTGTTGGGATTTCGTTCAAACACATTCGAAGCAATTGAAACTAGAAATCGGCGTTATGATTTTTACAGGTGAAATGCTATATCTCTGATTCGTTGCATTTCAATTAACAGGATTGGAAAAAAATGAGATTTCTATGATTTAGGCAGGAGCTTAACTGTGAATTTTCAATGCATTAATTAATATGTGAATTTTCAATGATTAATTTCTATGAATAAGGCAGGAGATGACCTGTGAATTTTCAATGCATTAATTAATGCAGCGCAATGCAGCATCAAAAATCTGTATTCTCTGTATCCTTTTAAGAGTATTACAAGAAGAAAACGACGTTTAAGGGTTTCTACTTGTTCATTACAAACCGAGTTTGTATTTTGGAATCACATGAAATATCTGGAAAACACCAATAGTTGTGTATTGCTGGAAGAAAACCACGTTTTAGGGTTTCTCTTTCTTCATTCCAAACCAAGTTTATATTCTGGAATCACAGTACCAAGTTTATATTCTGGAATCACAGGAAATATTTGGAAAGTTGTCAAGAACTTAGATACTTATCTCGTTTTATTCACTACCTGGTAACTCTCTCTGGTTGATATGGCAATAGGTTAAGGGAGTGTTAAAATGAAGTGTGCCAAATTGCAATGAGATGAACCTCTCGTTTCTTTAAATCAACGAGAGCTCTTTACTTCTTGTTTCTGAATACAAACAAGTACCCAACCAATAAACACTGCGCACCTCAATAACTTTCCGTGGCACTCGTTACGGTTCCAAATTTTTTTTTCTATGATTTTCAGAAATGACAGTCGAAATCATAATACCCTAACCTGCCCTTATTTATGAAAGTAAGTAATATTCTTATAATTTTATTTAAACTTGGTCCATGTCATTTAAATAATGGATTTATTTTGAACCCACTTTAAATCTCAAGTCTTAAAAAACGTATATAAATTTTGAAACCTGTATATTTTTTTATACCAATCTATTCCAATTAAAGTTTCTATGATGTTTACAGTTTAATATATATTTGTACTAAATGAAATTTCTGAAAAATTAAAATTTGTTTTTGAAATTTTAATAAATAAATATTTTTGAAATTTGATTGGTGTACACATGTTTTTGACATTGATTGGTATTTTTGAAATTTGACATTGATTGGTATTTTTGAAATTGATTGGTATTACACATGTTTTTGAAATTGATTGGTGTACACATGTATACTGTTGATCTACAATTTTTTTGATGGGTTTGCAAAACATTTATCAAATAATTTTATTTATATAGAAATATAAATGTCAAACAAATTAATTTAAAAATATAAAATATCAAAAAAATTAGATCATGTCACAAAGATGGTACTGTACTAGGTATTCGTTCATAAATTGGCCTCCCATTTGTCTTTTCATATCTAATAAATTGGCATTCTTTTTCGGTCTTTTCATATCCTTGCTCTGTCACTCGTTCATAAATTGGCCTCCATTTTCTGTGTTTTCATATCTTGCTCCGTCACTCATTCATAAATTGGTCTCCATTTTCTGTCTTTTCATATCTTGCTATGTCTATCTATGTTTTCATATATTGCTATGTCCTTGTCACTCATTCATAAATTGGTCTTCATTTTCTGTCATCTCATATCTTGCTATGTCTATCTATGTTTTCGTATTTTGCTATGTCCTCCATTTTCTGTTTTTCATGTCTTGCGCGGTCTTTTCATATCTTGCTCCGTCACTCATTCATAAATTGGCTTCCATTTTCTGTCTTCTCATATCTTGTTATGTCGATCTATGTTTTCATATATTGCTATGTCCTCCATTTTCTGTCTTTTCATATCTTGCTTTGTCGATCTATGTTTTCATATCTTGCTATGTCGATCTATAATGTACAACCATCATCAATCATTGCATCACAGATCTACATCGCTACACAGATCCAAACATTTTCATATCTTGCTTTGTCGATCTATGTTTTCATATCTTGCTATGTCGATCTATAATGTACAACCATCATCAATCATTGCATCACAGAGCTACATCGCTACACAGATCCAAACACCCGGTACTCAATTCATAAATTGGCCTCCCTTTTTTGTTTTTCATATCTTGCTCCGTCAGTCATTCATAAATTGGCTTTAATTTTCTGTCTTTTCATGTATTGTTCTGTCGATATAGGATGTACAGCCAATCAGAGAGTGAGTTAGAACTCACATATATTGCTTTGTCGATATCACATATATTGCTTTGTCGATATATGATGTACAACCAATTAGAAAGTGAGATAGAATTCACGATTCAATTGTTTCATTAATAAAAAAGATTACATTTATAGCTCGATATTCAAGTGAATTGATTCCTATAATAGTGGATCTGATAACAGCAGTAGAGGACACGGAGAGTCTAGGTTTATTAACTAATCTTATAATTAGAATTTTTCCATTAATATCTAACACTTCCCTTTAATGGAGAAATAGATTCTCTACCACACCTCACTGTTTCCTGCATTCTTCAAAATTCATCTTTCCAAGAGGTTTGGTAAAGATGTTAGCCACATTATCAGTGGTATTACAATAGATCAAGTCAATTTCCTTTGACTATATCTTTTCTCTTACAAAATGGTGTTGGATTTCAATATGCTTTGTTCTAGCATGATAAATTGGGTTGTGTGCCAATTTAATAGAACTTTGATTGTCACATTTGAGAATAGTAGGCTTCATTTGCTTATTGCCAATATCTTCAAGAATTCTCCTTAACCAAACAACTTCACATGTCGCATTGCATAGAGCTTTGTACTCGACTTTTGTTGACGACAAAGAAATAATGGGTTGTTTCTAATTGCTCCATGACACGACCCTTGTACCTATGTTGAATGCATATCCTAAAGTTGATTTCTTGTCATCGGGATTTCTGGTCCAATCTGAGTCATAGTAACCTGTCAACTCAACATCACAATTATCAGTATACATAATACCAAAATTAACAGTGCCTTTCAGATATCGAAGGACTTTCTTTGCAGCGACCCAGTGTGACTTTCAAGTGGCTTAGCCATGAACTGACTAAGGATGTTGACTGAATATGCTATGTCTGGTTTGGTAGTAGTGAGATAGTTCAAACTTCCCACCAACTGGAGATACAAAGTACCATTTGCCTCTTTAGTTTCATCAACACTAGATAACTTTGTTCTAAAGGTGTTGACGCTACCTTGCATTCATTCATATTGAATCTTTTCAGTGTTGTTCTTGTGTATTTACTTTGAGTGACCATTGTTTTACCATATTCTCTCCATATTTCCAGACCTAAACAATAATGTATTTCACCAAGATCCTTCATTTCAAACATCTGTGATAATTGAGTTTTAATATCTTCAATAAAGTGAGAAGCATTGCTTATTATAATCAAATCATCAACATATAAAGATACCAAAGCAACATTCCCATTTTCATCCTTTTTAACATACAAATTATGATCATTTTTGCTTTTCACAAAACCTTTCTGTGCAAAGAATGAATCAATCTTAGTATACCAAGATCTAGGTGCTTGTTTCAAACCATATAGAGCTTTCTTTAGTTTACACACAAGATCCTCTTGTCATTTCTTTATAAATCTTTCAGGCTGAACCAAAAAACTACTTCTTTTAAATCACCATTCAGAAATGCAGATTTAACATCTAATTGATGTATTTTCCAATTGTGTTGTGTAGCTAATGCAATCATAACTCTAATTGTATTTAACTTAGCTACAGGTGCAAAAATGTCTTCATAATCAATTCTTTCCTTTTGTGAATACCCTTTTGCAATTAATCTAGCTTTGTATTTGTCAACACTTCCATCTTCATTAAATTTGGTTTTATACAGCGATTTACATCCTATGGGAGCTTTGTTTTCAGGAAGTTTTGTTAATTCCCATGTTTCATTCTTCATTATCGATTCATATTCTTCATTCATTGCATTTTTCCATTCCTTATGATCTTTATCTTGTTCATAAGTAACAAGTTCCAAAACATTCATTACTTGTGTCATCAATGCACAATCTTTATACCTAGAAGGTACCTGAATTGTTCGTGATGACTTCCTTTGAGTTCCACCACTTTCATTTCTTCTGCTCTGTGGCATAAGATCCTTTCTGGGTGACTCAAGAGTGTCTGTAGTATCCATGCTGCTTCCACTTTGTTCCTGTACTTGTCCATGATCTTGTACCTATTCCTGTTCATCATCTATCTCAACTTTTACATGAGCATCATTGTCATAAGGAGTATACCAAACATCTTTTTTACTTATCTCATCATCTGCATTCTCATGAAAAATCACATCTCTGCTTGCAATCAACTTATGGGCACTAAGATCAAACAACTTGTATGCCTTATGATCATCACAATAACCAATGAATATACACTTAACAGATTTTGCATCAAGTTTTCTTTTCTCATCTTTTGGAATATGAGAAAACGCCTTGGAACCAAATATTCTTAAATGACGAACTTCAGGTTTATATCCATAAAGGACTTCAAAAGGCGTTTTCAGATCTAGAATCTTAGTTGGACTTCTATTTTTCAAATAAATAACAATATTAATGGATTCTGCCCAAAAACCATTAGAAATGTGTTTACCTTTCAACATGCTGCGAGCACATTCCACTAATGCCCTGTTCTTCCTTTCAGTGACACCATTTTGTTGTGGTGTATGAGACACAGTGAATTGTTGAATGATCCCATTGTTCTTGTAGTAGCTATCAAAAGCTCCGGAGGTATATTCTCCACCTTGATCAGATCTTAAAATCTTGATGCATTTGCTTGTTTGCTTTTCCACCATAGTTTTAAACTCCTTAAAATATTCAAATACATCACTCTTTTTCCTTATAAAATAAGCCCAAGTAAATTTAGGTATGTCATCAACAAATATAAGAAAATACCTTGCACCTCCAAGTGACATGGTTTGCATGGGACCACATATATCAATTTGTATTAATTCAATTATCTCTCTCTGTTTCTTCTCTTTATGCACTGGAAATTCTTCCCTATGCTGTTTGCCTAGTGCACAAGCTTCACATTCTATATGCTCATTTTTCAAAACAGGGATTCCTTCAACCATCAATTTCTTCTGAAGTAGCACTAAGTCATTTTGATTAAGATGTCCATACCTGCGATGCCATAGCTCAACTGTTAACATTGTTGTAGATGTTAATGCTTGATGAGTGCCCCTTGTTACATCAAGCTTATACAAACCTCCAATTCTTGTTCCTGTGGCTATGACTTTATAATGATTCTGAATATCCTTCACAAAACATTTATACTGCATAAATTCTACATTCAAATTTTGATCAGTGATTGTGGAAACAAATATCAAGTTTTTTTTTACGCCTGGAACATACAACACATTGTGAATTTGTTTCATTTGCCCATTATGTAAATTCACACATATTACTCCATATCCTTGAATCTTATGAGATCTGTTATCTCCTAAATATATGTGTGTATCATCTGTTCTCTCATGATATTCATCAAACCATTCTTTGTTACAAGACATATGAGCTGAGGCTCCTGAATCTATGAACCATGTACTTTCATCATTAGATTCTGCGGATAATGCAGCTTTGGAAATAAACAACTTTAGATTCCTAAAACCATCATTGATAGAGGTGTCACTGTTCACATAATTTCCATTATGTTTTCCGAACCTCTGTTTGGATTCATTAGCTTTCATTTTATAACAATCTTTAGCATGATGACCAGGTTTCCCACAATAAAAACAATCATCATTTTTCTTATTATGTGCATCAAATTTTGATTGAGTCATACCTCTATTCTTTGGTTGAAACTTGTCTGTTCTGTTTCTGTCCCATAGCTTGTCCCTGTATGGTTGTTTCCCTTTGGCTACTAACACCAATTCTGAAGTATGAGAGTCCATCTCAAACACCTTCATTCTTTCTTCTTCTTGTAGAAGAATCCCTGTCAATTCAGAAAACGTAGGTGGCTCCTAGACTTGAAATAAAGACATGATAATCTCTGATTAACCATTTTAATGTAATAGTTACCATGCCAGAATTTGAAACTTTCTCACCAATTGCACTTCGCTGGTCACATAAATCTTTAATTTTGGAAACATAGGTGGTAATATTTTCATTTGCTTTCATTTTTATGGACAGTGACTTAGTCTTGAAAAACAAAATTCTATTTGAGTTTGTAGTTTCATACAAACCTTTCAATATTTCCCAGGTCTCCTTGGACGTTTTATAGTCTCTAATGTGTGGAATTATTCTGTCCTTGACAAACATCCACAACAACACTTTAGCCTTCGTTTCTCGTTTCTCCCAATCTGTACCAGCAACACCTGTGGGCTTGGCTTCATCTCCTTTTACAATAGCCCACACATTCCATGCTTAAAAAATTGTCAATATCTTAAATTTCCAGTCAATGTAATTATCGCCATCCAGCTTGAATGCTTCATTCAGATAATTTTCTGGGAATGAAGTTGACATTTCTGCAGAAAATCTTTGAACAGCTCAAAAAATACCTGGAAATACCTTTTTTAAACGAATTTTACATTCAACGATTTAATTCAAGTCAGGCAGAGACTTAATTACTTTCACCTCAACAATTTAATTCAGACAACACGCAGCTTGGAATATGACCCAGAACCCTTCAGAACTCGGCTCTTCCACCTTCAATTCGAGACGCGTAGATATACCTCTGCTCTTCACACATTGAATAACACAACAAAAATGTGATTCCTCTAGGCAGATGCAATCTTTTGTTGGTCGCACTAGTCAACAATCAAGAAGTTGATAGGCTGCGACTTCTTCAAAATATTTCACCAGCACTTTCACACTGGTCGCCTCAGGATACATGCTTTTGTACGTTGGAGTGGTTGAGTGTTTGATCCACAAATCGTTCGATCGATTGGTGCACACAGGCGGTTCTCAAACTCAAATGCAAAATTAAAACTCAAATGCTACGTTCTGCTTGAGTTAGTACTCTCATATATCGAGGCTCCTGGGAAGAGGCCTCACACTCAATGAGATATATCGGTGCACTGACGAATGGTGGAGATATTAATTTGGTGGAGACTCCAGTAAAAGTAGCGACCACTCTGAAAAAACGCTCACAATGGCAGCGATGTTCACTCCACACAACACTTACAACAATCGACAGCTCCAACACCAGTCGACGCGCCCTCAGACCAGTGGACGACTCCTGCACCAGTCGACGTGCACTCAACAACGATGGTATGACTCTGATACCAAATCAGAAAGTGAGATAGAACTCACGATTCAATTGTTTCATTAATCAAAAAGATTACATTTATAGCTTGATACTCAAGCCAACTGATTCCTATAATAGTGGATCTGATAACAACAGTAGAGGAAACAGACAGTCCAGGTTTATTAACTAATCCTATAATTAGCATTTCTCCATTAATATCTAACACATCCATCATAAATCATTGCAACATAGATCTAAACACCTGGTACTCATTCATGACCCTCATTGCAACACTGACTTTTTTACAGTCGATGTTCACACCTCCGACGTTCTCATTCATGACCCTCATTGCAACATAGACTTTTTTACAATCGATGTTCGCACCTTCGACGTTCTCGACGTCTGCACGTCTTTTCCGTTTCCGCCAGTTTACATTGCCCTGCCATGCCATGCGCCATGGAAACCATCCATCCATACGACTTGAAATTTGAATTTGACAAAGAGGCGGGTTTCAAATTTGAACTTGGTAAAGAGGCGGGCTTGAAATTTGAACATGAATTGAACCAACGTTTTTGATTACTGGTTATTTGTATCTAGATCAAATGCGCTTGATGATCGGGAGTGCTCACCTTGGTGATGAATCGACGATTGGTATCTCATTCAGGCTCGTGGTATGAATCGACCATTGGTATCTCGTNTGCATGGAAAATAAGTGGTGCGGTTGTTCCTTAGAGAAATCGTCGACGACGATGGCAAAGAAACAACAACCAAGAACCGATGCTAATAGGGTAGGGTTTTCCTCAAGGAAAAATTGAAGTAGGGTTTTCATATGAGCAAGTTTAAGGACTTGCTGATGCACGACTATAAACCCTGGGATTCCGATGCCAAGGAATTCTATGAGAACCTTGTAGAGGCTCGCAAGTGGGTAAACGTGCAGCAGGACCAGGATGATTACTACTGACTTGTTAAATTATTGTATATTTTTCTAAGTAAGTAAAACTAAGCTAAAGGAAATCAGACCGACTGTTCTTTTTGTTTTCAGGTCAATGCCGAAGATGAAGGGGTTTGCCATTTTGTAATCTTGGCTCCTACTTCTATTCATAAATAAATGTGTTTTTCCCTGTTTGACAATACTTGATAATGTTAATATTATAGATCGCCATGCCGAATATGAAGGGTTTACCATTTTGTAAGCTTGGCTCTTATTTTGGTTCATAAATAAATCTGTGTTCTTCCATGTTTTATGAGACAATACTTGATAATGTTAATATTATAGATAAACTGACTATTTCCATAACTTGTTTAAAGCACAGGGCATCCTGGCTATTGCAGATTAACTTGCAGTATTAAGGAACTATCCGATGATGTTTTCCGAGGAAGAGGGAAGTAGTATAGTTGATCTAGTTTCCTTAGTTGAAATTCTGAAAACTTTAAAAGGTTTTTAGTGCTCAAAAAGTCCAAGGCCAGTAGTATAGTTGATCCAGTTTCCTTAGTTGAAATTCTGAAAACTCCTTAGTTGAAATTCTGAAAACTTTAAGGCCAGTAGTATAGTTGATCCAGTTTCCTTAGTTGAAATTATGAAAACTCCTTAGTTGAAATTCTAAAAACTTTAAAAGGTTTTTAGTGCTCAAAAAGGCCAAGGCCAGTAGTATAGTTGATCTAGTTTTGAAATTTTGAAAACTTTAAAAGGCTTTTAGTGCTCAAAAAGTCCAATGCCGGATGGTTGGACTGTTGAGTTTTTTTTGTTTTTTGTTTTATCTTGTGGGAAATGAATTATTGGAGGTAGTGGAAGAGTTAAGAAGGTTAGGGAAAGTGTCAGGAGTCTTGAATGCTACATTTATTGCACTAATCTCTAAAAGTGACAAACCTGATTCTTTTGGAGGATTTAGGCCAATAACATTGTGCAACCTGGTTTACAAGATCATTACAAAAATAATTGCTAACAAAATAAAAACTTCTCTATCCACTGGTATCTCAAAATAACAATTTGGTTTTTTAGAAGGTAGGCAAATTACTGATGTAGGAAGTACTACATAGCATAAAGGTGAAGAATATTAAAGCATTGGTTCTAAAAATAGATTTAGTCAAAACTTATGATAGGGTAGATTGGTGTTTTCTCAGACTTGTTTTATTACAGGTTGGATTAAGTTTTGAAGCAACTGATTGGATCATGGGTTGTGTGACTTCAACTAACTTTGTTGTATTGATCAATGAGAAACCTACTAGCTTTTTTAAATCTTCAAGGAGTTTAAGGCAAGGTTGCCCTTTATTCCCTCTACTTTTTCTTCTTGTTATTGAAAGACTGAGCATAATTACATAGGAGAGGGTTCGGGATAAAAAACTTGAGGGTGTTCTTGTGGCGAGATGGCTAAATATTACACATTTAATGTTTGTAGATGATGTAATACTATTTGGGATTGGATGCATTGTTGAATGGAAAATATTCAAGGAGGCCTTGGACTTATTTTGCAAGGCTAAGGGATGGCTTTTAGCCCTCAAAAATCTATGTTCTTAGAAGCAGGTTGGGATGATGTAGAGCTTAATTTGTTGAAGGAACAATTTCCTTTTGAAGTTAAACCATTAGATATAGGCTTTAAGTATCTTGGGTTTTACATTAAACCAAACTGTTATACTAGAGTGAAGTGGCTTTGGCTAGAGAAAAAATTTGAAAAGAGAATCCTGAGTTGGAGTTATAGGTGGCTAACCCTGGGTGGTAGAGTCATACTTGTAAAAGAAATACTTGAAAGTATATCAGTATATTGGCTATTATTGACAAAAATTTCCAAAAGTGTACTAAACAGTGTTAGAAGAAGGATGTTCAACTTTCTGTGGTTTGATAAAAAAGGAAGGTATGCATCTTCACAAATTGGAAAAAGATTGCAAAACCTAAAAAGGATGGTGGATGGGGTATCAAAAATATTTCTTCTATGATTTTCAAAAATGACAGTGGAAATCATGATTCATAATACCCTAAGCGGCCCTTATTTATGAAATTATCTAATATTCTTATAATTTTATTTAAACTTGGTCCATGTC
>JASDQU010011079.1:101968-124839 GCA_032191745.1 Picea mariana
AAATCCGCTCCTTAGCTAGTGAAAGGCGGAGCTTTCACCAGCTAACTAGCAAAATTCAAGACGGGTTAGTTGGTGAAAGCGCAGATTTTTAAAAATCAAATTTCTCAGTCATGGAGAGTCTCTTTTGCATGCTTAAATAGTCGATCGACATCTACAAATCCTAAGCTTTCCAATGGTGCTTTCAAATCTGCATTTGGAGCCTGGGAAGCTAGTCAAATGTTCCCTACAAGATTAGGCATCATTCTTTCAAAAATGCCAATGCATTTTTTATCGCTAACAGAGGGCATTTGGCATCATGCATGCTTGGATTTTGGAATTTTGGCGAATGGTCCGTTTAGTTTGAGGTTTATTTTCAGCTTGTCAAATTAGTTGTATTGGTTGAAATAATTGATGTAGGCTAATTTTTGGAATTTTGGCAAATGGTCCGTTTAGTTTGAGGTTGGTTGAAATAATTGTCGTAGGCTTAGGAAATTGGTTGAAATAATTGGCGTAGGCTAAACATTCTAGGAAATGAAATTGTGGTTGAAATAACTGTCAAATTAGTTGTATTGGTTGAAATAATTGTTGTAGGCTTAGGAAATTGGTTGAAATAATTGAGGTAGGCATTGGTTGAAATAATTGTCGTTGGCTGAGGAAATTGGTTGAAATAATTGAGGTAGGCCAAACATATTCTGGGAAATGAAATTGGTTGAAATAATTGAAGTAGGCCCAACATTCACCTCAACATTCTAGAAAATGACGGACATTTATTCTAAATCCGACGACCATTTTTAGGGACATTTGCTGCTACCATTTTTTAAGGGGAATTAGTTTCAAATATCCATTTTTTTTTAAGGGGAATTAGTTTAAATATGGTGAAAAAAATCTGGCCATAAATTGTTAGATTTGAAATTATTATCTGGCGAGAAATTGCTAGATTTATAGATTTGAATGATTATTGTTTCAAATATGGCCAGAAATTGTTAGATTTGAAATTGTTATTTGGCGAGAAATTGTTAGATTTGTAGATTTGAATGATTATTGTTTAATTGTTAGATTTGAAATTGTTATCTGGCGAGAAATTGTTAGATTTGTAGATTTGAATGATTATTGTTTCAAATATGGTGAAAAAAATCTAACAAGAAATTGTTAGATTTGAAATTGTTATATTTGTAGATTTGAATGATTATTTCTATATAATATGAGTGCCCCATGGATTGGATTTATCAGCATCCTGAACCCATTCAGAAATAAATGAAGCATGCTGAATCCATCCATTTTTGAATGCAGAAATAGATTTTGAACAAAAAAAAAAAATAGTGATTAGTGTAAATTTATATAGCCGAATTTAGAAGAAATAAATTTGAACAACAAAAGAAATAAATTTTGAACAACAAAAAAATAGATTTTGAACAACAACAAAAAAAATAGTGATTGCAAGTAGATTTTGAACAACAACAAAAAATAGTGATTCGTGATTATTTTCAGATGAAACGCGATATCTCTAAGACGCTGCATTTCAATTAACAGGACTGGAAAATAAATGAGATTTTCTATGATTAAGGCAGGCGTTGTCCTGTGAATTTTCTATGAATAAGGCAGGAGCTTACTTGTGAATTTTGAATGATTAATGCAACACCAAAAATCTGTATCCGCTTTAAGAGTATTGCTGGAATAAAACGTCTCGAGTATTGCTAAAAAAAATTGATGTTTTAGTGTTTCTACTTGTTCTTTCCAAACCGAGTTTGTATTTTGGAATCACAGGAAATATCTAGAAACTTGTGATTAACTTAAGATACCTATCTCGTTTTATTCGCTACCGGTAATGTGCACCAAAAATCTGTGTATTGTTGGAAGACCACGTTTTAGGGTTTCTATTTCTTCATTCCAAACCTAGTTTATATCCTGGAATCACAGGAAATATCTGGAAAGTTTTGATAACTTAGATACCTATCTCGTTTTATTCACTACCTGTTAATGCTTTCTGGTTGATATGGCAATAGGTTAATGGAGTGTTAAAGTGAAGTGAGCCAAATTGTAAAGAGGTGAAACCTCTCCTTTCAGCCAGAGGTCTTCACTTGTTTCTGAATACAAACAAGTACCCAACCAATAAACACTGTGCACCTCAATAACGCCCCGTGGCACTCGTTACAGTTCCAAAAAATTTCTTCTATGATTTTCAGAAATGACAATCGAAATCAAAATACCTTAAGCAGCTCTTATTATACTTATGGATAGGCATGGTATATAGTGTTGAGTTAGGCCATAGTGTTGAGTTAGGTTTGACTTTCTATTAGTTCATGATTGACTATAAAATATACAACTGTTTATCTAAAGTTTTAAAAAATAACTATTAATTTTAAATTTTAAATCTCATTTATCTGATATCTTATTGGTCAAAAACTTTGAAGTTTTATTGCTGCCTTCACTTCCCCTAATGTTATTGTAATAAATATTTTTGTCAATGTTATTGTAATAAATATTTATGTCATCTAGTCTAGTCATTTCATGCCTACTCCTTCTCTCCCTATCTCCTTAAATAATACTTTCATTATTATATTCAGATATATGCTACCTAATAACCTTGTTTATGAAAGTAAGAGATATTCTTATAATTTTATTTAAACTTTGTCCATATCATTTAAATAATGAATTTTATTTTGAATGCACTTTCAACATCAAGTCTTAAAAAACCTATATAAATTTTGAAACCTGTATATATATTTTTATACAATGTATTTCAATTAAAATTTCTATAATGTTTAATATATATTTGCACTAAACAAAATTTATGAAAAATTAAAATTTGTTATATTTGTAATAAACAAAATTTATGAAAAATTAAAATTTGTTTTTTCAATTTTTAGAAATTGATATTTTTGATATTTGATTGGTATATACATATTTTTGTTTTTGAAATTGATTGGTATATATCATATACTGTTGATCTACAATTTTTTTATGGGTTTGCAAAACATTTATCAAATAATTTTATTTATTTAGAAATATAAATGTCAAACAAATTAATTTAAAAATATAAAATGTCAAAAAAATTAGATAACTCCATGTACCAAAGATTGTACTGTAACAAATACTCATTCATAAATTGGCCTCCATTTTCTGTCTTTTTCATGTCTAATCAATTGGCCTCCATTTTCTGTCTTTTTCATGTCTAATCAATTGGCCTCCATTTTCTGTCTTCTTTTCATATCCTTGCTCTGTCACTCAGTCATAAATTGGCCTCCATTTTCTGTCTTATCATATCCTTGCTTTGTCAATCATTCATAAATTTGCCTCCATATTTTGTCTTTTCATATCTTGCGCCGTCTTTTCATCTGCTCCGTTACTCATTCATAAATTGGTCTCCATTTTCTGTCAATTTCATATCTTGCTCTGTCGATCTATGATGTCTTTTTCATATCTTGCTCCGTCACTCATTCATAAATGGGTCTCCATTTTCTATCGGAGACGTCTCCTGCCAAAATAGCAGCCGTCAATTAAAATATTAAAATGTAGAAATTGTATTGAAGCTTTAAGGATTGCCAAAATAGCAGCCGTCAATTAAAATATAATAGAAATTGTATTATCATCTGCAAATAAATCAGGGTTTCAGAACTAAGTTCTACTAACAAGCTATGTAGAAGAGTTGTTGGAAAAATTGAAAGTGATGAAATGCAAAATGATATATTGAATATACTTGAAATCATGGAATAGGTTAACCCAAGGACAAATGCAGATGAGACAATTCCTGTTAACACTACATATGTTGTCGTGGTAAGTTTTCTGGAATGATATCAGCCTATATGAATAATTCAAGGCAGTGATGAATCATGATTCATTATCCTTCTATCTGGAAGCAATAGAGTTTAAATCCATCATTTGGTATGTGCACTTCTCTCTCATTAAATATTTTTGCAAACTTGGAGATCACCACAGGCTATTGAAGTCAGTCTAATAAATTTCAAAACTTGATAATTGAGAATGCAGATCAGGTGAAACCATAAATGCAGTAGAATATTCAACATTAAGATGATATTGATTGTGGACTTCCATATGCAAATGTTTTATTCAGAGTAACTCTAATATGTGCTGGAAAATGAATAAACAATGGGACATACTCAAATGTTATATTTGACCTTATCTCTTCATAAAATACTAGAGGTCAACCGGAGTGCTGAGTGCTGAAAACAAGGCACTATTATAACATCCACTGGGGTCGATTCCTCTGTAAGGGGCTGTGATAAGCGTTTGACCGGTCATAAATTTATTATTTTTCCATGAGAGGGAGATCCTATAAAGAAATATCAACCCAAAGAGAATGTCCCAGTCCTTTCATGCTATTTTCATCTATGCATACATAAACCTACCCCTGCAAACATGTTCATAAATGTTCATAAAAAAACTTATTTAAATGCACTTTAAAGAGTTCAGAGATGAAATGAATGCAAAGGATTACACCATGAGGATTACGACTCTTCCTTTTTTGTTGTGATTCACTGCCTCACTGAAATGTTTTTTTTTTTGCCAACCCTAAGAGAAAGAAAAAAACAATTATTGTTGTACTAAATCTTTTTTCTATTCAACAGTAAATTGATTAAATTGATTAAACCAACTTCTTGAAAAAACTTACATTTAAGACACAAAAATTGATTTTCCAAAACTTACATTTAAAACACAAAAATTGATTTTTCAAAACTTACATTTAAAACACAAAAATTGATTTTTCAAAACTTACATTCAAGACACAAAAATTGATTTTTCCTCTCACCATCTATAAGATGGTTGATATATGCTCAACTTTAGGTCAAAATGAAAACTTACATTCAAAACACAAAAATTGATTTTTCTTCTCATCATCTAAGATGGTTGATGTATGCTCAACTTTAGGTCAAAATGAAGGCATGTCTAGGGAGATTGAACACTGATCTAGTAACTGCATGTTGGTAACTTGAAACCATTCAACTACAAACAAAAGTGACATATTAACTCCAATTGCCATGGAATAAAAGAATCCCATCTTGTCATCAATTCATAACGTCAAGGTATTCAGTATGTTGCTTCTATAGACATAGAATTGAAAATAAATTCCAAGGATATGATCCTTTGCTTATATGCTAGATGAAGGTGTGTTGGAAGAGATGACATGACTTGGATAGTTTTGAATTTGGGTTCTCATGTTTACATTATGTCACTGACTATCTTGGTGATTGGCTTCAATAATTTGTGTGATGTGCCCACATTTTGATCGACTAGCATGAAAAATAGTGTTTTCAATATTCTAATCTTGTTGTGGTTTGAAATCCTAAAAAAAACTTTCTAATCACGGGGTTTGCTACTGGATCGTTTCGTATTCAAATAGTGTGTGGATATCAAAGCACATTTTACATATCATCCTAGCTTGAACATCCTAGTTAACTCTGTGATGTTCATCTTTCAGCGACAAACTATAATATAAAACCTTGTGGAACCCAAAATACCCTACATTTTACTTTTTCATAAGTTGAGTTTTACAAGGGTGTCTTCTCTACGTCCAAGAGCTTTTAATGGTCATTGATCAAACAGTAAGTTGTTTAGCTTCTAAGTTTGCTTTAAGGCTAAGAATCACTATTGAACTTGCAACCTTTTTCTCATCCATATTGGGTCAGCATGGAAAGGTTGTAAAGGGTGGCAAGGTTGGAAATAGTGGAAGATATGCTAGGCAACTAAGGGGTTCGATTAACTCGGTAATCGGGATTACAACTTCAATTCCAACGGAGAGACATGGAAATGCAACCATTAGTTTTAGCCAAAATCAAGAATATTTATACTTTTTTTAGCACACCCAATAGAACTTCGAAAGTAGCAAATGGGCCCTATTATCATAGGAATTGTACTTGTGAAAGGTCCTCCACAAGATGTCAATCTTGTGTAACAACTAGAAGCACTTGTCATGATCACCTAGACAAATCTTCCCTCCTTTTAGTGAAGGAAAGAAGTCCAACACAATGGAGGCTTCCCTAATGACTTCAAGGTATGCTATAACAAGTCAAGGCAAGTCTATAAATTCGAAGGATATGATCATTTGCTTATCTACTAGATGAGGGAGTGTCAGAAGAGATGACATGTGTTATAGCAAGATTTGTTTCACCCTATGAAAACTTGCATAGAGGGCCTTTTTCCATTTCCCTATGTAGACTTAAAGTCTCTTTTTGCAGTTCCCAGAGCTAAAAATTGTATTTTTCCACATATACGCGCCCTAAAACCTATACAACATGCGTATACACAGGTTGCACCATTACAACCCGCGTACATTGGGTTTTGTGCTCAAAATTAAAAAATGGTGTTGGGTTTCCATGTCATGTCACGAGATCCATGATCCTTGACCTTCCATATACTGGAAATGTTCTAACTCATCCCTTCAGTTCCAATTGAAGGCTATAAATGGGTCATATCCAAGTTGTGGAAAAGAGGAGAAATAATTCAACTTTGAGAGCAAAGTTACTCTGGAGAAATTATTCACTTCATATTGAGCCTGCATCCCTTTGTCCTTTTAAGTTTGAACACATTGTTCAGCCCCCAAGCTCTTCCCTATTTGATGGAGAACCTCATTGTCTTTCTTATATGAGCTTGCCTTTGGTGGAGGATTGAAGTGGTGGAGGCCCAACTGGAAGGGACTTAGTTTCTCGGTTTCGAATGTGTCGACACAGAAGCTTGTCATTCATACACTTCTGTTGATTACATTTTAATAGAAATACTTTTTTCTCGTCCAATTAATGTCTTGCAAATATTTGAATTGTTATTCCATGGGCATGATTGTTATGAATAGTGATGGATTATGCTATTGAATGTGATAACTTTATATATTACCACCATATGTTTGTGTATATTGGTTGTTGAGGACAAGTTGTAGGTGTATTGCTTTGATTCAAGTGCTCAAGGGTAGACTTCATCGAACAAGATACACAAGCATAGTCACTCTATGGCATGGGGTAAACCACAATAGACACAAGTGACTGCAGAAATCAACTCTAATCTCAAGTATGCTATATAAACAAATAGACAAGATAAAGAGCATACCTCGTCCAAACGTTCAATGAAGTCCACCATTGAAGAGGGTGATGTGGTTGAGGAAGAGGGAGAATTTGCAGCTGAAGGAAAGGAAGATTTTTCTGGGCCGAAAAAAACAGAACCAGAAAAAGCAGGGTCGAAAAAGAAGCTGAAAAGTAGGGTCGAAAAAGCAGGCCGCTTTTGTTGGGCTATAAAAAATGTATGAGTTAGTTGTTGTAATTTGTTTTTGCTCAGAAACCAATAAAATACTCACTTACTGGTTTTCCCTTCGAGGTTTTTCTAGGGGCCTTGCCTAGAAATATTTGTACTCAAATGTGTGTGATGTTTATGATTTCCCTGTGCATTTTAAATGGTTAAAACTCAACTGTAAATTTTCTGCATAGTTTACAGAATTTATATCAACAATAGATTAAATTCTGAGTTGTTAAATTATTGACATAAATTTTTTTATTACTGGGTTTAAAGAAATTTAGCATGGTATCAACGATGGGATTCTAAAGAGTGGCACTGAAGACTTTGGCACAAGGATTTGCAGGGATTGTAGGGGTTTTTCTCGAAAAAATGAAGGAGAGATGGAAATAAGGACATGAGCAAAATGAAATGCTTTGCATGTCATAACATTGACCACTATGCCAACGAGTGTCCCAATAAGAAGAAGAATGAGGTACAAGTAGTAACATCAACATCTCTATTAAGATAAATGAGTTTGCAGAGGAATTCGAGGAGACATTTTCTCTGGTCGCTTATTTTTCAAGCAACAGTGTTGCATAGTTGGAGGACATTAGGGCATGGTTCGTGGACAGTGGATCATCTCGCCATATGTCAGTGTTCCTTATTGTTTAGGAGACGACCTTAGACTTGCATGTGAGTAGTGGAGCTAGCACCATGTATGCAGTGAAGGGGGCTGAATGCGTCAAATTCTAGCTAGAGTCAAGTGGTTATCTAGAGGTGGCCAATGTGATGTTTGTTCCAGAGATAAAGGTTAATTTTCTCTCAGTGTCATCTTTGAAGGATATGGGGTATGCAATTATGTTCGAGGATGGACATGTACTCATACATTAGAGGGAGTCATAGGATGCAATAGTGAGGCTTAGCATCAGAGAGGGTATGACGTACAAGGTATTGGGACAACTTGTAGTGGGGTCCAAGGGGATTTTGGATCGTAGATCAGATTAGAGTGCAACAGAGGTAGCAGGGGGGTCTTCCAGTTCAAAGGGAGTAGCTACAACAACAATCGATTCGATGGGGTTAGAGATTGATCTAGGAGGAGGTTCTTCTAGAAGTACCTTCCTCACTAAAAGAGAGTGTTATCTTTTGGGGTAGCTCGGGAAGGTACTTCTGCATAGGCGGTGCCTAGTATGCGGAGGTATTCGAGCAACACTCTCTAGATATCAAATTTATTGTTTAAGTGGATTTTATTTAATGACTAAAGTGAGTTTTTATAAAGTTGAGTGACTTAAGTGATTTAAGTCATCTCAACGAGAGATGAAGTCACAACTATTGATCTCAAGAAATCAAGATAAGATCTTGATCGTTGATTACTTTGGAGATAGGGTTTTAGTCATTAGGAGATTATAAAAACATATCTAAGGAGAGTGAGAGACACATAATGAGTGCATAGGAGAAAGAACGAGTCTTGCTGTAACAGCCATGTTTCCCCCAACTTGTAATTAATCATTAATTAGGGTTACCATGTTGTGGCATGGGAACAATGTAAATGTATTATTGTTTGAGTTACCAATAACTGACTGTGGGAGTGAAGCCTTGAAAGTACTGGCCATGATATCACTAGAGGAAAGAATGTGAAAACTATATGAGAGGGTTCATTATATCAAATAACCCCAAATTTCCCTTTGATGAGGATAATAAACCTCCTTCAGATCCCGAGGAGAGAAATCAGTTAATGAAGAAAGGAACAGTGGTTGAATTATCAACCACCCCCATCAATGGAAGCATGGTCTAGTTGCAGAATGTTAGTCTGAAGTACCACTGGGTCTAGCAGACCAGACTGACCCGAGTTTCCTTCTAACAGAAGGAACAAGATATGCCCTCTAAAGTATGAATGAAGTGGTGAGACCATTCCTCTGGTGGCGTCATTTTCCACAGTGTTTAACACTCCTCCAAGTGTTTTGTTGGTGTGCCTAGTCCTTCATATTTCTATTGTTTGTTACCTGTCTGTTCAACGCCAAACCTTATGCGCAGTGATCGCTTACATTGGTACCAATCTGTGATAGTTTCTTTGTATGCACCCCACCATCTTGCGGGTGTAGCCATTAATGCTAAATCAAGTGCTAGCAATCTCTGGTTTTCTAATACTTCATATTCATATTGTGTCAAGAAAGTTTCCAAATCATTTAGCCCATGAAAACTAGGTGGTTCTCTGATTTCCGTGCCAATCCACCGTACTGCGCGGTCTATTCTGGCACACCTTCTCATAGATACTTCGTGTAGTCTTTGCTGCCAGTTTTCTAACCCGGTGTCTGAGTCTGTTGTACATGAAATAATGCTCCGTCAACTGAGTACCCCGTTTGTAGTTGGGTTTATGTAGTCCGCATCGCGCGTAGTTGTTCTGTACAACTGGCCGATCTCTTATAAATCCAGACAAGTGGGTTCTACGAACCTCTCGCCTTCTGATGGGTCGAGTGGGGCTATGACCCTGTAGTCCCCATACCTCTGTATGTCTTTCTCTTCAATCTGTATTTTCTGTATTTTGTTGCTGTGCATACCATATGTACTTCTGTATGCTTTTCTCTTTCAATTTGTATTTTCTTGCTGTCCATACTTCGCTAGAGCGTAGTCTAACTCTGTTACGGTTTGTACTTATAGCTCTAAACCTGTTACGATTTGTAGTTATGGTCATATGTTACATAGTGCCTGTGATCCTGCACTGTTTGTAGGACAACGGTAGAATAATCTTTGTGGTTACATCAATCAAGATTTTGCAATGTTTTCCACTGCAACTATTTTCATTCTTTCTTTTGGCATGCTGCTCGATAAATCTTGTTATATGATTTCATTTACTTGCCGGCTGCAGGTAGATAGGTCCAAGGATCGAGCCTGTGAGAGGGAGGCTCAATGTCTTCTTCAAGCCGGAAGTATGATAATAAGGGCGGAGGTAGATCTTCTGCAAAGAATGCTTCTGCTTCTGCTGCTGCGCCTAACTGGAAAGGAACTACAACAGGTAGGGCAGTGAAGATGGAGCCGCCGAAGGAGAAGCCGGTCAGCAAGTTTAAGGACTTGCTGATGCACGGCTATAAACCCTGGAATTCCGATGCCAAGGAATTCTATGAAAACCTTGTAGAGGCTCGCAAGCGGGTAGACGCGCAGCAGGACCAGGATGAGTATTACTGACTGGTTAAATTATTGTATATTTTGCTTAAGTTAGTATAACCAAGCGAAAGGAAATCGGACTGGACTGTTCTTTTTGTTTCCAGGTCAATGCCGAAGATGAAGGGGTTTGCCATTTTGTAAGCCTGGCTCCTGCTTCTGTTCATAAATAAATGTGTTTTTCCCTGTTTTTATGTTAGACGATACTGGATGATGTTAATATTATAGACTGCCATGACGAATATAAAGGGGTTTGCCATTTTGTAAGCTTGGCTTCTGCTTCTGTTCATAAAATCAATCTGTATTTTCCCCTGTTTTTATGTGAGACGATACTTGATAATGTTAATATTATAGACTGCCATTACGGATATGCTGGAAGATGAGGTAATTTGGCATCATGCATGCATGGATTTTGGAATTTTGACGAATGGTCCGTTTAGTTTGAGGTTTATTTTCAGTATGTCGAACTAATTGTATGGGTTAAAATAATTACCTGAATTCTATTATGTTTCGATATTTCAAATTAAATATTTTGTTGGGATTTCGTTCGAACACATTCGAAGCAATTGAACCTAGAAATCGACGTTGTGATTTTTACAGGTGAAATGCTATATCTCTGATTCGTTGCATTTCAATTAACAGGATTGGAAAAAAAAAATGAGATTTCTATGATTTAGGCAGGAGCTTAACTGTGAATTTTCAATGCATTAATTTCTATAATTAATGCATTAATTAGAATACCTGCGAATTTTCAATGCATTAATTAATTTGTGAATTTTCAATGATTAATTTCTATGAATAAGGCAGGAGATTACCTGTGAATTTTCAATGCATTACTTAATGCAGCGCTTTCAATGGAGCACCAAAAATGTGTATCCTCTGTATCCTCTTAAGAGTATTACAAGAAGAAAACGACGTTTTAGGGTTTCTACTTGTTCATTACAAACCGAGTTTGTATTTTGGAATCACATGAAATATCTGGAAAACACCAATAGTTGTGTATTGCTGGAAGAAAACCACGTTTTAGGGTTTCTCTTTCTTCATTCCAAACCAAGTTTATATTCTGGAATCACAGTACCAAGTTTATATTCTGGAATCACAGGAAATATTTGGAAATTTGTCAATAGCTTAGATACTTATCTCGTTTTAGTCACTACCCGGTAACTCTCTCTGGTTGATATGGCAATAGGTTAAGGGAGTGTTAAAATGAAGTGAGCCAAATTGCAATGAGATGAACCTCTCGTTTCTTTAAATCAACCAGAGCTCTTTACTTGTTTCTGAATACAAACAAGTACCCAACCAATAAACACTGCGCACCTCAATAACTTTCCGTGGCACTCGTTACAGTTCCAAAAAATTTCTTCTATGATTTTCAGAAATGACAGTCGAAATCATAATACCCTAAGCTGCCCTTGTTTATGAAAGTAACTAATATTCTTATAATTTTATTTAAACTTGGTCCATGTCATTTAAATAATGGATTTATTTTGAATGCACTTTAAATCTCAAGTCTTAAAAAACGTATATAAATTTTGAAACCTGTATATATTTTTTATACCAATCTATTCCAATTAAAGTTTCTATGATGTTTACAGTTTAATATATATTTGTACTAAATGAAATTTCTGAAAAATTTAAATTTGTTTTTGAAATTTTAATAAATATATATTTTTGAAATTTGATTGGTGTACACATGTTTTTGACATTGATTGGTATTTTTGAAATTGATTGGTATATAATGTTGATCTACAATTATATATATATATTTATATATTTTTGAAATTTGATTGGTGTACACATGTTTTTGAAATTGATTGGTGTACACTGTTGATCTACAATTTTTTTGATGGGTTTGCAAAACATTTATCAAATAATTTTATTTATATAGAAATATAAATGTCAAACAAATTAATTTAAAAATATAAAATATCAAAAAAATTAGATCATGTCCCAAAGATGGTACTGTACTAGGTATTCGTTCATAAATTGGCCTCCATTTTCTGTGTTTTCATATCTTGCTCCTGTCACTCATTCATAAATTGGTCTCCATTTTCTGTTTTCTCATATCTTGCTATGTCTATCTATGTTTTCATATATTGTTATGTCCTCGTCACTCATTCATAAATTGGTCTCCATTTTCTGTCTTCTCATATCTTGCTATGTCTATTTATGTTTTCATATTTTGCTATGTCCTCCATTTTCTGTTTTTCATATCTTGCACGGTCTTTTCCTATCTTGCTCCGTCACTCATTCATAAATTGGCTTCCATTTTCTGTCTTCTCATATCTTGCTATGTTTATCTATGTTTTCATATATTGCTATGTCCTCCATTTTTTTGTCTTTTCATATCTTGTTATGTCGATCTATGTTTTCATATATTATATATTGCTATGTCCTCCCTTTTCTGTCTTTTCATATCTTGCTATGTCGATCTATGTTTTCATATCTTGCTATGTCGATCTATAATGTACAGCCATCATCAATCATTGCATCACAGATCTACATTGCTACACAGATCTAAACACCCGGTACTCAATTCATAAATTGGCCTCCCTTTTCTGTCTTTCATATCTTGCTCTATCAGTCATTCATAAATTAGCTTCATTTTCTGTCTTTTCATGTATTGTTCTGTCGATATATGATGTACAACCAATCAGAGAGTGAGATAATACTCACATATATTGCTCTGTCGATATGTACAACCAATCAGAAAGTGAGATAGAACTCACGATTCAACTGTTTCATTAATAAAAAAGATTACATTTATAGCTTGATACTCAAGCGAATTGATTCCTATAATAGTGGATCTAATAACAGTAGTAGAGGACACGGAAAGTCCAAGTTTATTAACTAATCCTATAATTAGAATTTCTCCATTAATATCTAACACTTCTCCTTAATGGAGAAATGAATTTTCTACCACATCTAACTGTTTTTTGCATTCTTCTTCAAAATTCATCTTTCCAAGAGGTTTGGTAAAGATGTTAGCCACATTATCAATGGTATTACAATAGATCAAGTTAATTTCCTTTGAGTGTATCTTTTCTCTTACAAAATGGTGTTGGATTTCAATACGCTTTGTTCTAGCATGATAAATTGGGTTGTGTGCCAATTTAATAGAACTTTGATTGTCACATTTGAGAATAGTAGGCTTCATTTGCTTATTGCTAATATCTTCAAGAATTCTCCTTAACCAAACAGCTTCACACGTAGCATTGCATAGAGCTTTGTACTCAGCTTCTGTTGACGACAAATAAATAGTGGGTTGTTTCTAACTGCTCCATGACACGACCCCTGTACCTATATTGAATGCATATCCTGAAGTTGATTTCTTGTCATCGGGATTTCAGGTCCACTCTGAATCAGAGTAACCTACCAACTCAACATCACAATTATCAGTATACATAATACCAAAATTAACAGTTCCTTTCAGATATCGAAGGACTTTCTTTGCAGCGACCCAGTGGCTTTCAAGTGGCTTAGCTATGAACTGACTAAGGATGTTGACTGAATATGCTATGTCTGGTTTGGTAGTAGTGAGATAGTTCAAACTTCCCACCAACTGGCGATACAAAGTACCATTTGCCTCTTTAGTTTGATCAACACTAGATAACTTTGCATTCTGTTCTAAAGGTGTTGACGCTGCCTTGCATTCATTCATATTGAATCTTTCCAGTGTTGCCCTTGTGTATTTACTTTGAGTGACCATTGTTTAACCATATTCTCTCCATATTTCCAGACCTAAACAATAATGTATTTCACTAAGTTCCTTCATTTCAAACATCTGTGATAATTGAGTTTTAATATCTTCAATAAAGTGAGAAGCACTGCCTATTATAATCAAATCATCAACATATAAAGATACCAAAGCAACATTCCCATTTTCATCCTTTTTGACATACAAATTAGGACCGTTTTTGCTTTTCACAAAACCTTTCTGTGCAAAGAATGAATCAATATTAGTATACCAAGATCTAGGTGCTTGTTTCAAACCATATAGAGCTTTCTTTAGTTTACACACAAGATCCTCTTGTCATTTCTTTATAAATCCTTCAGGCTGAACCAAATAAACTTCTTTTAAATCACCATTCAGAAATGCAGATTTAACATCTAACTTATATTTTTTCCAATTGTGTTGTGTAGCTAATGCAATCATGACTCTAATTGTATTTAACTTAGCTATAGGTGCAAAAGTGTCTTCATAATCAATTCCTTCCTTTTGTGAATACCCTTTTGCAACTAATCTAGCTTTGTATTTGTCTAACACTTCCATCTGCATTAAATTTGGTTTTATACAACCATTTACATCCTATGGGAATTTTGTTTTCAGGTAGTTTTGTTAATTCCCATGTTTCATTTTTCATTATCGATTCATATTCTTCATTCATTGCATCTTTCCATTCCTTATGATCTTTAGCTTGTTCATAAGTAACAAGTTCCACAACATTCATTACTTGTGTCATCAATGCATAATCTTTATACCTAGAAGGTACCTGAATTGTTCGTGATGACTTCCTTTGAGTTCCACCACTTTCATTTCTTTTGCTCTCTGGCGTAAGATCCTTTCTGGGTGACCCAAGAGTGTCTGTAGTATCCATGTTGCTTCCACTTTGTTCCTGTACTTGTCCCTGTTCTTGTACCTGTTCCTGTTCATCATCTATCTCAACTTTTACATGAGCATCATTGTCATAAGGAGTATACCAAACATCATTTTTACTTATTTCATCATCTGTATTCTCATGAAAAATCACATCTCTGCTTGCAATCAACTTATGGGCACTAAGATCAAACAACTTGTACGCCTTATGATCATCACAATAACCAATGAATATACACTTAACAGATTTTGCATCAAGTTTTCTTCTCTCATCTTTTGGAATATGAGAAAACACCTTGGAACCAAATATTCTTAAATGAACAACTTCAGGTTTATATCCATAAAGGACTTCAAAATACGTTTTCAGATCTAGAATCTTAGTTGGACTTCTATTTTTCAAAGAAATAACAATATTAATGGATTCTGCCCAAAAACCATTAGAAATGTTTTTACCTTTCAACATGCTGCGAGCACATTCCACTAATGTCATGTTCTTCCTTTCAGCTGCACCATTTTGCTGTGGTGTATGAGACACAGTGAATTGTTGAATGATCCCATTGTTCTTGCAGTAGCTATCAAAAGCTCCTGAGGTATATTCTCCACCTTGATCAGATCTTAGAATCTTGATGCATTTGCCTGTCTGCTTTTCCACCATAGTTTTAAACTCCTTAAAATATTCAAATACATCACTCTTTTTCCTTATAAAATAAGCCCAAGTAAATTTAGGTCTGTCATCAACAAATATAAGAAAATACCTTGCACCTCCAAGTGACATGGTTTGCATGGGACCACAGATATCAGTTTGTATCAATTCAATTATCTCTCTCTGTTTCTTCTCTTTATGCACTGGAAATTCTTCCCTACGCTGTTTACCTAGTGCACAAGTTTCACATTCTATATGCTCATTTTTCAAAACAGGGAGTCCTTCAACCATCAATTTCTTCTGAAGTAGCACTAAGTCATTTTGATTAAGATGTCCATACCTGCGATGCCATAGCTCAACTATTGACATTGTTGTAGATGCTAATGCTTGATGAGTGCCCCTTGTTACATCAAGCTTATATAAACCTCCAATTCTTGTTCCCGTGGCTATGACTTTATAATGATTCTGAATATCCTTCACAAAACATTTAGACTGCATAAATTCTACATTCAGATTTTGATCAGTTATTGTGGAAACAAATATCAAGTTTTTTTTTTATGCCTGGAACATACAACACATTGTGAGTTTGTTTCATTTGTCCATTAGGTAAATTCACACATATTATTCCATATCCCTGAATCTTATGAGATCTGTTATCTCCTAGATATATGTGTATCATCTGTGCTCTCATGATATTCATCAAACCATTCTTTGTTAAAAGACATATGAGCTGAGGCTCCTAAATCTATGAACCATGCACTTCCATCATCCGATTCTGCGGATAATGCAGCTTTGGAAATAAACAACTTTAGATTCACAAAACCATCATTAATAGAGGTGTCAATGTTCACATAATTTCCATTATGTTTTGCGAACTTCTGTTTGGATTCATTAGCTTTCCTTTTATAACAATCTTTAGCATGATGACCAGGTTTCCCACAATAAAAACAATCATCGTTTTTCTTATTATGTGCATCAAATTTTGATTGAGTCATACCTCTATTCCTTGGTTGAAACTTGCATGTTCTGTTTCTTTCCCATGGCTTGCCCCTGTATGGTTGTTTCCCTTTGGCTACTAACGCCAATTCTGAAGTATGAGAGTCAATCTCAAACACCTTCATTCTTTCTTCTTGTTGTAGAAGAATCCCTGTCAATTCAGAAAACATAGGTGGCTGTACTCTACCTCCTAGACTTGAAATAAAGACATGATAATCTCTAATTAACCATTTTAAAGTAATAGTTACCATGTCAGAATTTGAAACTTTCTCACCAATTGCACTTCACTGGTCACATAAATCTTTAATTCTGGAAACATAGGTGGTAATATTTTCATTTGCTTTCATTTTTATGGACAATAACTTAGTCTTCAAAAACAAAATTCTATTTGAGTTTGTAGTTTCATACAAACCTTTCAATATTTCCTAGGTCTCCTTGGACGTTTTACAGTCTCTAATGTGTGGAATTATACTGTCCTTGACAGACATCCGCAACAACACTTTAGCCTTCGTTTCTTGTTTCTCCCAATCTGTACCAGCAACCCCTGTGGGCTTGGCTTCATCTCCTTTTACAATAGCCCACACATTCCATGCTTCAAAAATCATCAATATCTTAAATTTCCAGTCAATGTAATTATCTCCATCCAGCTTGGATGCTTCATTTAGATAATTTTCTAGGAATGAAGTTGACATTTCTACATAAAATCTTTGAACAACTCAAAAAATACCTGGAAATACCTTTTTAAACGAATTTTACATTCAACGATTTAATTCAAGTCAGGCAGAGACTTAATTACTTTCACCTCAACGATTTAATTCAGACAGCAGGCAGCTTGGAATATGACCCAAAACCCTTCAGAACTTGGCTCTTCCACCTTCAATTCGAGATGCGTAGATATACCTCTGCTCTTCACACATTGAATAACACAACACAAATATGATTCCTCCAGGCAGATGCAATCTTTTGTTGGTCGCACTAGTCAGCAATCAACAAGTTGATAGGCTGTGACTTCTTCAAAATATTTCACCAGCACTTTCACACTGGTCGCCTCAGGATACATGCTTTTGTACGTTGGAGTGGTTGAGTGTTTGATCCACAAATCGTTCGATCGATCGGTGCACGCAGGCGGTTCTCAAACTCAAATGCAAAATTAAAACTCAAATGCTACGTTCTGCTTGAGTTAGTACTCTCATATATCGAGGCTCCTGGGAAGAGGCCTCACACTCGATGAGATATATCTATGCACTGACGAATGGTGGAGATATTAATTTGGTGGAGACTCCAACGAAAGTAGCGACCACTCTGAAAAACGCTCACAATGGCAACGATGTTCACTCCACACAACACTTAGAACAATCGACAGCTCCAACACCAGTCGACGCGCCCTCAGACCAGTCGACGACTCCTGCACCAGTCGACGCGCACTCAACAACGATGGTATGACTCTGATACCAAATTAGAAAGTGAGATAGAACTCACGATTCAATTGTTTCATTAATCAAAAATATTACATTTATAGCTTGATACTCAAGCCAACTAATTCCTGTAATAGTGGATTTGATAACAACAGTAGAGGAAATAGAGAGTCCAGGTTTATTAACTAATCCTATAATTAACATTTCTCCATTAATATCTAACACAACCATCATGAATCATTGCAACATAGATCTAAACACCCGATACTCATTCATGACCATCATTGCAACACAGACTTTTTTACAGTCGATGTTCGCACCTCTGACGTTCTCATTCATGACCCTCATAGCAACACAGACTTTTTTACAGTCGATGTTCGCACCTCCGACGTTCTCGATGTTTGCGTGTCTTTTTCGTTTCCGCCAGTTTACACTGCCTTGCCATGGAAACCATCCATCCATACGACTTGAAATTTGAATTTGACAAAGAGGCGGGTTTGAAATTTGAACTTGGTAAAGAGGCGGGCTTGAAATTTGAACATGAATTGAGCCAACGCTTTTGATTACTGGTTATTTATATCTAGATCAAATGCGCTTGACGATCGGGAATGCTCACCTTGGTGATGAATCGACGATTGGTATCTCATTTAGGCTCATGGTATGAATCGGCCATTGGTATCTCGTTCAGGGTCGGTCGCAAGCGGTGCATGGAAAACAGGTGGTGTGGCTGTTCCTAAGAGAAATCGTCGACGACGATGGCAAAGAAACAACAACCAAGAACCGATGCTAATAGGGTAGGGTTTTCCTCGAGGAAAAACTGATGTAGGGTTTTCATATGAGCAAGTTTAAGGACTTGCTGATGCACGACTATAAACCCTGGGATTCCGATGCCAAGGAATTCTATGAAAACCTTGTAGAGGCTCGCAAGCAGGTAGACGTGCAGCAGGACCAGGATGATTACTACTGACTTGTTAAATTATTGTATATTTTTCTAAGTAAATAAAACTAAGCTAAAGGAAATCAGACCGACTGTTCTTTTTGTTTTTAGGTCAATGTCGAAGATGAAGGGGTTTTCCATTTTGTAAGCTTGGCTCCTACTTCTGTTCATAAATAAATGTGTTTTTCCCTGTTTGACAATACTTGATAATGTTAATATTATAGACCGCCATGCCGAATATGAAGTGGTTTACCCATTTTGTAAGCTTGGCTCCTGTTTCGGTTCATAAATAAATCTATGTTCTTCCCTGTTTTATGAGACAATACTTGATAATGTTAATATTATAGATAGACTGACTATTTCCAGAACTTGTTTAAAGCACAGGGCATCCTGGCTGTTGCAGATTAACTTGCAGTATTAAGGAACTATCCGATGATGTTTTCCGAGGAAGAGGGAAGTAGTATAGTTGATCTAGTTTCCTTAGTTGAAATTCTGAAAACTTTAAAAGGTTTTTAGTGCTCAAAAAGTTCAAGGCCAGTAGTATAGTTGATCCAGTTTCCTTAGTTGAAATTCTGAAAACTCCTTAGTTGAAATTCTGAAAACTTTAAGGCTAGTAGTATAGTTGATCCAGTTTCCTTAGTTGAAATTCTGAAAACTCCTTATTTGAAATTCTGAAAAATTTAAAAGGTTTTTAGTACTCAAAAAGTCCAATGCCGGATGGTTGGACTGTTGAGTTTTTTTTGGTTTTTTTTGATCTTGTGAAAAATGAATTATTGGAGGTAGTGGAAGAGTTAAGAAGGTTAGGGAAAGTGTCAGGAGTCTTGAATGCTACATTTATTGCACTAATCTCTAAAAGTGACAAACCTGATTCTTTTGGAGGATTTAGGCCCATAGCATTGTGCAACCTGGTTTACAAGATCATTACAAAAATAATTGCTACCAAAATAAAAACATCTCTGTCCACCGGTATCTCAAAATAACAATTTGTTTTTTTAGAAGGTAGGGAAATTACTGATGTAGGAAGTACTACATAGCATAAAGGTGAAGAATATTAAAGCATTGGTTCTAAAACTAGATTTAGTCAAAACTTATGATAGGGTGGATTGGTGTTTTCTCAGACTTGTTTTATTACAGGTTGGATTAAGTTTAAAAGAAACTGATTGGATCATGGGTTGTGTGACTTCAACTAACTTTGTTGTATTGATCAATGAGAAACCTACTAGCTTTTTTAAATCTTCAAGGAGTTTAAGGCAAGGTTGCCCTTTGTTCCCTCTACTTTTTCTTCTTGTTATTGAAAGACTGAGCATAATTACATAGGAGAGGGTTAGAGATAAAAAACTTGAGGGTGTTCTTGTGGTGAGATGGCTAAATATTACACATTTAATGTTTGTAGATGATGTAATACTATTTGGGATTGGATGCATTGTTGAATGGAAAATATTCAAGGAGGCCTTGGACTTATTTTGCAAGGCTAAGGGATGGCTTTTAGCCGTCAAAAATCTATGTTCTTAGAAGCAGGTTGGGATGATGTAGAGCTTAATTTGTTGAAGGAACAATTGCCTTTTGAAGTTAAACCATTAGATATAGGCTTTAAGTATCTTGGGTTTTACATTAAACCAAACTGTTATACTAGAGTGAAGTGGCTTTGGCTAGAGAAAAAAATTGAAAAGAGAATCCTGAGTTGGAGTTATAGGTGGCTTACCCTGGGTGGTAGAGTCATACTTGTAAAAGCAATACTTGAAAGTATATCGGTGTATTGGCTATTATTGGCGAAAACAGTTTTAGAAGAAGGATGTTCAACTTTTTGTGGTTTGATAAAAAAGGAAGGTATGCATCTTTACAAATTGGAAAAAGATTGCAAAACCTAAAAAGGATGGTGGATGGGGTATCAAAAATATTTCTTCTATGATTTTAAAAAATGATAGTGGAAATCATGATTCATAATACCCTAAGCGGCCCTTATTTATAAAAGTATATAATATTCTTATAATTTTATTTAAACTTGGTCCATGTCATTTAAATAATGAATTTATTTTGAATGCACTTTAAATCTCTTAAAAAACCTATATAAATTTTGAAACCTGTATATATTTTTTCTTATTTATTCCAATTAAAGTTTCTATGATGTTTAATATATATTTGTACTAAATGAAATTTCTTAAAAATTAAAATTTGATTTTCAATTTTTTTTAAATAGATATTTTTGAAATTTGATTGGTGTACACATGTTTTTGAAATTGATTGGTATATAGTGTTGATCTACAATTTTTTTTTATGGGTTTGCAAAACATTTATCAAATAATTTTATTTATTTAGAAATATAAATGTCAAACAAATTAATTTAAAAATATAAAATGTCAAAAAAATTAGATCCTGTCGCAAAGATGGTACTGTACTAGGTATTCGTTCATAAATTGGCTTCCATTTTATCTTTTCATATCTAATGAATTGGCATTCATTTTCAGTCTTTTCATATCCTTGCTCTGTCACTCTTTCATAAATTGGCCTCCATTTTCTGTCTTGTCATATCTTGCGCGGTCTTTTCATATCTTGCTCCGTCACTCATTCATATTTTGGTCTCCATTTTCTGTCTTTTCATATCTTTCTATGTCGATCTATGATGTACAACCATCATCAATCATTGCAACATAGATCTACATTGCTACACATATCTAAATTCATAAATTGGCCTCCCTCTTCTGTCTTTCATATCTTGCTCCGTTAGTCATTCATAAATTGGCCTCCATTTTCTGTCTTTTCATATATTGCTGTGTCGATCTATGATGTACAACCATCACGAATCATTGCAACATAGATCTAAGCAACCGATACTCATTCACGACCCTCATTGCAACACACACTTTTTTACAGTCGATGTTTGCACCTCCGATGTTCTCGACGTCTATGCGTCTTTTCTGTTTCCGCCAGTTTCGACTGCCCTGCCATGCCATGCACCATGGAAACCATCCATCTATATGACTTGAAATTTGAACTTGGTAAAGAGGCGAGCTTGAAATTTGAACATAAATTGAGCCAACGCTTTTGATTACTAGTTATTTGTATCCAGATCAAATACGCTTGGCAATCTGTAAGACCCTTTACTAAGGCTTCAAAGTTAAATGGTAAATTTATAATCTAAATTACTTTTCCTTTCTTGAACACGACATCAAATTTCCATTTCTGTTTGCATTACAACAATCTAACTAATTTATGTTGAAGTTCTAGCAAATTAACCAACTAAATATTAAATTCTCATTTTATACAGTCCAAAATAGTCACAAAACATATTACACATTTTCCATACATAAATTCATATCATAACTTTCATTCTGAACAAAATTAATACTGGAAAAATACCTCTTGAAGGAGAAGTTTGTCCTTTGCTTTCTTATTGTTGCAAACTGCTTGAAACTGCTTGAAAATTGAATCTTTTCCTCCCAGCCAGCTAGGAACAGAGCCTCTCCGACTTCCTAGCTCCAAGAACCCTTGAGGTTTCTTGGCCCTCCGAGCCCAAAATCCCCAGCAACCCCGGTGACCACTGTGACAACCCTCCAACAAGCTCCCCAGCCAAATCACAACAAGTTCCTCCACAAAACCACCACCACCAGATCCTTAAAAAAAAAGGCCCGTAATACAATCCCTCCAAAATAATGTCCCCCCCTTGCCTTATCCTCCCCTCCCCTCATTCACCTCCTTGTTCCTTCATTTAATTCTCAGCTACCCTCCCTCAATTAGGTGTCAACCACCTTATCCCCTTTTAATTAATGGGTTGATCTTCCGATACAAAATAATAATTAATATTTTATTAAGCTGGATTTTATTAAACAAATATTAAATCATGAAATTAATTAATTAATTAATTAAACCAATATACATTCAAAAAATATTTAACCAGTGCAATTAATTAATTAAACTAATATACATTAAACA